>BGPR01006968.1:0-43665 GCA_013235015.1 Araneus ventricosus
TTTCCTAGCAAATGAGTAGCTATAAATTTGCGTTATTTCAAAATCGTCTGCACGTAAAATTTAAAAAATTAATAAAAAATGAATGAAAATTGTCACAGAAATAAAATTGGTATCATTACAAAGGTAAAGTTTATATCTTTAAGATGGTATAAAAATAATGTGTATCGGACAATCTGTTCTGAAGTTACAGCGGAAAAAATGATTACGTGATAGTTGATTTTACAAATAATTTATTCCACATGTTTTCGCATTCCTGAAGGATCACGTGACAGTTTATCCTTAATCCTTAATAATATAATAAATGCGAAAGTGTGTCTGTCTGTCTATCTGTCTGTCTGTCTGTCTGTTTGTTAAGCTTTCACGACCAAACTACCAAACCGATTTGGATGAAAATTGGCAGAGTTGTAGCTTCAAACCCAAGAACGGACATAGGCTAGGTGAAATCACGTTAAATTAATTATTTTTGACTACAGATTAAAAATAGTTAACAAAGAAAGCCCATTGACTCCGCGATTCGCGATGAAGATTTTTATTTTTCAATAAACTGTCACGTGATACTTCAGGAATGCGAAAACATGTGGAATAAATTATTTTTAAAATCAACTATCACGTAATCCTTTTTTCCGCTGTAACTTCGGAACAAATTGTTCGATAAACATTATTTTTATACCATCTTAAAGATAAAAATTTTACCTTTTCAATGATACCAATGTTATTTCTGTGACATTTTTCATTCAATTTTTATTAATTTTTTTAAATTTTACGTGCAGACGATTTTGAAATAACGCAAATTTATACCTACTTCGCTGCTAGGAAACGGTTAGACTTTCAACTAATTTATCTTTATTTCTGAAAATTTTGCATATATTTATAAGTATCCATAAAATAAGGCAGAATTTACATGTATCTGTCTGTCTGTCGGTCGATCGGTCGGTCACAAGAACTCCTCCTAAACGGTGAACGGTAGCGACGTGAAATTTACACATGGCATTCTAGAGCATATTTTTAGGTCAAAGGTGTTATTTTCAACTTTCAGAGTTAATTAGTTCTTAAGATATTTAATTAAATAACGAACATTAGCCGCTTTTAAGCCTAATGCTTAGACGTTGTTTGCCAATAACTTCCGAAATCTTTATTAGACTACAATTATATTTATGCCATTTTAAAGACCAGAAAATGGTCTTTTTAATGCTATTAATTCCATTGCGATGAACTGTTTTCTCCGATTGCTATAAAGGTTTAAAAATATTTTTTAACGTAATTTCTAACAATACTTTCATTCTTATAGAAATAAATTCACGCCAAATTACTGTTTCGCTCGCGGGCTTTTGCCAGTGTTAAAATTAATGTAAGAAAATATTGCTTTCTTTGACCATAAATAACAAAGGAGCCTTTCACTTCCGGTTTCCTGTTGTGGTAGCATTTACAGCTTTTAATACGGTTACACAGTCGTCCAATGACGTTAGTGAATTATTCTCTCGATGTTTTGTTTAATTTTCACAGTGAATATTACAGAATATTCTTCTGTAGATACGGTAATGGGCATTAACAAGGAGCATCATATTCTCTAGAGCTCTTCAAGATCTTGGAATTGTCAGGGGCACCTTCCGACAAGCCTAGAATGATAGTCGGTGTGCCAGTACTACTAATACGTAACCTCGATATACCGAGACTGCGCAATGACATACAGTAGCAGGCGTACATTTGGAAAAACCATATTTTTCCCATGGGCAACTATATGTGGCCTGTTCACGTGTGTCCTGCCCACACAACCTCTACATCCGTGCAAATAACGTGGTATACAAAAGTATATCATCATAGATAAACAATTTACATAACTATATCAGCATATATGTACAGTACATTCCTGTCAGCCGTTCAATTAAGTATCCTCTAACGTCATTAACAAATCCCTTTAAAAATGTCATTTGCCAAGCTCAGGGGCAGATACTGAAAGTGGCAGATGTACATTTTGAAAAACCATATTTTTCGCATGGGCAACTATGCATGGCGTGTTCACGTGTGTCCAGCCCACACTACCTCTCAATCCGTGCAAATAACGTGGTATACAAAAGTATATCATCATAGATAAACAATTTACATAACTATATCTGTATACATGTACAGTACACTCCTGTCAGCCGTCCAATTAAGTATTATCAACCGTCAGAACTTTTCCTTTCGCCTTTCAAAATGCAACAAAGCATTAACATTCGTGAATTAAAAAAAGAATAATTCAAATTCTTCGAGCACGAAGTCGCGGGTAACAGCTAGTTGAAAAATAAAAATCTTCTTCGCGAATCGCGGAGTCAATGGACTTTCTTTGTTAACTATTTTTAATCTGTAGTCAAAAATAATTAATTTAACGTGATTTCACCTAGCCTATGTCCGTTCTTGGGTGTCAAGCTACAACTCTGCCAATTTTCATACAAATCGGTTTTGTGGTTTGGTCGTGAAAGCTTAACAAACAGACAGACAGACAGACACACTTTCGCATTTATTATATTACTAGCTGTTACCCGCGACTTCGTGCGCGAAGAATTTGAATTATTCTTTTAATTAAATTCAAGAATGTAAATGTTTTGTTGCATTTTGAAAGGAGAAAGTAAAAGTTCTGACGGAGATAATACTTAATTGAACGGCTGACAGGAGTGTACTGTACATGTATGCTGATATAGTTATGTAAATTGTTTATCTATTCTAATTTGCTTTTGTATACCACATTATTTGTAAGGATGTAGAGGTTGTGTGGGCAGGACACACGTGAACACGCCATGTATAGTTGCTCATGCGAAAAATATGGTTTTTCCAAATGTACATCTGCCACTTTCATTATCTGGCCCTGAACCTGAAAATGACATTTGTAAAGGGGTTTGTTGCCTTCTGAACTGAGATGACAAATCCTTCGGCATTATCGGAAGGCGTGGAATTAAAATACACTCTCTTCTCCCTACATCAGTCGTAACAGTAGCTTTCATGACGTTTGCACCTTGGTGTGTAATTTGCGACCGTGTGCCATTGTGCAGTCTCGGTATATCGAGGTTGCGTATTAGTAGTATTGGCACACCGGCATTCACTCTCGGCTTGTCGGAAGGTGCCCTGACAATTCTAAGATGTTCTATAAGAATAAAAAGACTTGTTAGAAATTACGTTACAAAAATATTTTTAAACCTTAATAACAATCAGAGAAAACATTTCATCGCAATGTAATTGATGGCATTGAAAAGATCATTTTCTGGTCTTTAAAATGGCATAAAAATAATTCTTGTCTAATATAGATTTCAGAAGTTATTGGCAAAAAACGTCTAAGCATTAGGCTTAAAAGCGGCTAATGTTCGTTATTTAATTAAATATCTTAAGAACTAATTAACTCTGAAAGTTGAAAATAGCACTTTGTGTGTAAATTTCATGTCGCTAACGTTCACCGTTTAGGAGGAGTTCTTGTGACCGACCTATCGATCAACAGAGAGACAGATACATGTAATTTCTGTCTTGTTTTATAAATATTTATAAACATAAGCAAAATTTTCAGAAATAAAGATAAATTAGTTCAAAGTCTAACCGTTTCCTAGCAGCGAAGTAGGTATAAATTTGCGTTATTTCAAAATCGTCTGCACGTAAAATTTAAAAAATTAATAAAAATTGAATGAAAAATGTCACAGAAATAAAATTAATATCATTGAAAAGGTAAAATTTTTATCTTTAAGACGGTATAAAAATAATTTGTATCGGACACTTTGTGCCGAAGTTACAGCGGATAAAAGGATTACGTGATAGTTGATTTAAAAAATAATTTATTTCACATGTTTTCGCATTCCTGAAGGATCACGTGACAGTAGAATGAAAAATAAAAATCTTCATCGCGAATGGCGGAGTCAATGGGCTTTCTTTGTTAACTATTTTTAATCTGTAGTCAAAAATAATTAATTTAACGTGATTTCACCTAGCCTATGTCCGTTCTCGGGTTTCAAGCTACAACTCTGCCAATTTTCATCCAAATCGGTTTTGTGGTTTGGTCGTGAAAGCTTAACAAACAGACAGACAGAAAGACAGACAGACAGACACACTTTCGCATTTATTATATTATTAAGGATTAAGGATGGTGACAAAGATTAGAAAAAATAATGACCCTATAATTGAAAATTTTGCATGTTAAAATTAAAGATAATATATTCAGGTATAGTTGGTGTGCAAAATGAAAATGTTGTTATCGCCAAAAAACTCGGCCTCGATATCTTGATGTATTTTCATGTTTTAGACTGTCTGAATCGGAAAAAATCATTTTTAGAATTGTGCCTCTGTGGGAATTCAACAACTGGAAAGGGAAAATAGATTAATGTTAGTATAAGATCTTTACATTAAAATTTTAGATCTATATCTAATTTTATACCGAATAAATCAAAGGCAAAAGGCCTAAATTCCATACGTGTTTGTTTTCACTATACTATGAAGCTAAGCACAAAACGTGTCATATTGTCAAATATAAGAGAATGTCGCGGGAAGAACACACCCGTTGACTTCTTTTCCCCGTATTGATGTACATAGATGATTATAGAAATCATTCAAGAGCGAAATGCACTGCCAGAAAACAATTATATAAAATGACTCGAATAATATTGTAAAACCTTTCTAAATTATGTTGATTTCATAACATATGACAAAGCTTATAGCTAAAAAGGTTTTAATTTAAGAGTGAGAATGAATTTAAGTAAACATAAAGAGCAGTAGAGTAGAGAAATTGTTTCATTACGAGTCATATTCTTATGTTATACACTAAACAAGATCTATGGCTGTCTGAGGATAGTACAATATTCTTAACCTACTACCCATTTAATGCATTCAATGGTCTAGTCAAGATCTTCTCAGACAAGGGAGGAATTAGAGTGCATTGGGAGTAGATATAAATTGAAGACTTTGGGGTCCTTGGTCCAGAAACCCATCTGGCGTAGTGAGCATTGCACGTGGCATTCAGACTGAAACCCTCATTCTGTTGAGTGGTCAAGTTAACTAGGGTTTAGAGCCATTGTATACCTACGACATGTCTAAGAATTTGAAGACTAAAACCATTTCAGGCTGATTCTTTGCCGTTTTTCTGATTTCTTTGCCTTTTTCCGATATTCGTGTACATTCGCCTGATAACACGACATGAAGAAATTTTGATTATGGAACTATTTCTGCAATTGATAACTCGCTTCTAAGTAATATGTACACTGGTGTCTAAAAGTTTAACACAATTCTTATGATGCGAACAAATTGGAATTATTATGAATAAACTATAGTTCGCAATTAATTGCGTGGAATCGTGGGGCATACTATTGTCGGAACTAATATCTTACAGTGAAGATTCAATCAATAGAGCATTTAGTGGGGTGACCAGAAAGTGATGAAGACGAAAAGGAATTTCGACCCATCCCGTTTCACACAAAGCTGATAATGAGTTGAAACCTTCATCAGTGGTTTTGCTTGATGTGCAGAATTTTTATGCGCATTTTCGTGAAAACACAACGAATATTCGGGGACATATAAAGGTTCCTTTAAATAATCCCATATATTTTCGCATGTTTTTTGCTTATAACATACATAGTTTTCAACCAAATTGTACGAAATTTGCAAAATAGTTATGTAAAGAAAGAAAGGTGGAAAATAAGATTACAATTTGAATAAAATAGTTTCAATATTACAGGAAATATGAGTATTTTAGTTAATAATTATTTTAATGCGCATGTGCGAAACGTATTGTATTTTTTTTCATACATAAAATGCCAGATATATAATGGCAACTTACATAAAAATTTCCAATTCAATACCGTGTTAGTTTTCAGAAGGATATAGGCATTGGAAGAGCTGGATTTCTTTCGTTCTCAGAAAGAAACAAAATGATGAGGGTTCATGCACAAACTGAAATCTTTTAGACTTGAATCTTCAAAATTTTTATCATTGAAATGCAATTTAAATTATGTAATTAAATTTATAAGTATCAATGAGTATTCAGGATATTTAACCTTCATGAAATTCAATATTACTCTTCGAATATTCAAGTTCAAAAAATACTAATTTGTGCAGGAACCCATCATTTTCTTTCTCTTACAGAACAAAATCAATTCAGTTTTGCAATGCCGATATCTTTCTGAATACTAATGGTATTGAATAGTTTTTAATATAAGTTTCCCTATATATTTGACTCTGAATTTATGAAAGAAAATTTATGCTACGTTTCGCACATGCGCATTAAAAATAGTTTACTACAGATGCTCATATCTCCTGTAATATTCAAATGTTTTAATTCAAGTGTTAATACAATGCTTCTGTTACATATTGTCAAGTATTCTGTAAGTTTCGTACAATTTGGTGGAAAACTCTGCATATGATATGCAAAAAGCATGCGGAAAAATTTATGATCTTTTAAAAAAAAACCTTCATATCTTCCCGAATATATTTGCTACTTTTACGGAAATACATGTAAATATTATGTTCATCAAACATAATCATTGATGAAAGTTTCCACTTATTATCAGCTTTCTGTGAAACGGGTTGAGTCGAAATCCCTTTGCGCATTTATCACCTTCTGGTAGCCTCCCTAAATTTCCTCGTGATAGAATCTTCACTGTAAAATGTGAATTTCGACGATAGTATGTTGCAGGATTCTCTGCAACTGATTGGGAACCATAGTATACTTATTAACCTCAATTTTTCGCATCTTAAGAATTGCGCTAGACTTCCTGTCATCAGTGTACTTCAAGCAGCCATCATTTATGTTTCTACCAAAGTTGGCTAAATCATGAATTTTAGCCATTACCTAACTTATAACACTTGTTTAGAGATGATTAACTTCTGACGTGCGCATCTAATCTGTGAGCTGAAGCATCTATATTTTTTGATGCCAAAGTGAAGGTTTTCACGAGAAAGGTGTGGGACCTCCAATATCTTCCTGGCTCTTTGCCACACGCACTACGGTATAAATGATTTTTCTCAAGTGTTCTTTTGATGTACGTGAGGGGCAAGTTAATCTGGAAAATGAGTTGCGCCCGATTACGTTTGTAATTTTGATTTCCAAATATTTGTCAATAACCCATTTCATATACTAGCAAAAGTTCGTATACCTGCGTTCCAGCCCTAATTTAATTATATTGATTTTTATTTTTAATATATGATTTCAAAAATGCCGAAATATTTCAGGCTGCCAACGGCAACAATTGTTATTGCTAAGGAACCTTACGCGAAAACAAATGTTAACTCCTTCCTGAATTCCTGGACATTTTATTTGTTGAAATTGCAAGGAAATACAAAAAAAAGTTATTTAAAAATGCAAATATAGCTTTCGGTTCGATAAACTTTTCCTAAGTCTAAGCAAAAATTAAGCTTTTATCTCACAGATGTGTTGCGCCCAACCAAAGGTTAATCTTCTAGGAAACATATCCTACTACACCCTCCGCGCATGCACCGAAATGAGGGTTCAGTTCAACGAATTTTTGTAAGGCTTTCAAGTTTATTGAAACTTTCGTGCATTACTTAAATAAAATATTATTTTTTTGTAAAAATTTCACTTTGGATTAATGTTTAAATACTTCAAACACTGTTTTACTCTGGCCGTTTCCACCGAGGAGGCACCTCAAATATGATAATGAGGAGTTGCTGTATATGTAAAGAGGTTCTGACTCCACTGGTGGGTGCATTAATGGTGGACGGTTGAATTGTCTCCACGCCGATGATGGGTCGTACTTCTGACTGAGAGATGCATATGCCGCTCGTATTGGGTATTTAATGCGTCGGCCAGAGTGCCCGAATTACGATTCGCAGCGGCCGGGTCATTCAGTCCACCCTAGATCTAAGGCAGGCAGGGGATTCCCACTATGTATGTCCGTTGGTCGTTTCATTTAAAATTATTTTTTTGGATAAACCTGCACACGAATTTCTTTTGCGCTACCATATTAGCACAGAATAATTACAAAATAAACACGAGTGAAAAAAAGTCCTTAGATACGCGTTTTTACCAAAAAAAAGACGCTTTGTCAGAAGAAAAACTATATGTATCTATTTTTTTCAGCTTTTCTTAAAAGTAAATATTATCTTTCCCTGAAGTGTGTCTAATTACTGCGCTGGTTATTTTTAATACAATTTCCATTAAGTGCTGCAGTTGGGACGGTATTTCAGGGTCATGAATATTTAATCACGTTCCTTCACAAGAATTCCTCCGCTAAGTTGTGGAGATTATCGAAATAAATAACTGATTGCATAACTGTGGTTGTAAATATAATATTATCTTAGATAACACTATTTTTGAGAGATGGAGCTCATGTTTAAGTAGATTTAGTAAGTATTAGAACTCTTACACTTAGCTGTGTTGTATCTCTAATGAGAATGTTAGAACCAACAAATGAATGACTTTCGTAGAATATTCTAATTATGATATAAAAATAATTTGGTCTTCTCTGAAGGTATTTGGCTAACAATATATATATTATAATATATGTATGTAATGATTTTATTCGAATGCTAATATAGAAAGCATGTTACGTTTCTGTGACTTTGGAAGGTTTTAGAACAACAATGGCTCATCTAATACTACAGAATCATCTGTAATTTATTCAATTATCATGGTTTCAGTTGCAGAATTAACCAACACTTTATAATTTTTAAGTATTAGTTAATATGTTTGCATTCCTTTTCTTGCTAGAAAATAAAGTGACACTCACATAAAATAAATTAGTATGTCTTCAAATGAGTATTCTGTGCATAATATCGACAACATAAATTTAAGAAAGTTTTCTGTGTATAAATGAGATTACTTTTGCATGCATTCCTATCATTTGTTTCATTTAATTTAGAAAATTCATGAAATTTTTGCATATATAACATACTTATTTTGTTGCTGAATTTGGCGAGTTACTTCCAAATATCGCCAAAATACCTTTCTAGACGCAAAAAATCACGAGTTTAAGAAAAATTTAAAACATTTTGAAATTTAATTTAGCTCTCAATCTAAATATTATGTATATTTAAAGCTCTAATAAAATTACAATTTATTGCAACAGAATTTGACAAATTTTTACCGGTTTTATTTATTTTTGGTTTCTAAATTTCATGTTTGTAATCGATTTCTTACTTATTTCCTAATGTATTATAGTTTCGAAATCTTGCGCAATTGTGTTATGCAAACAAAAATTCAACATTTTATTATTTTTATAATTATAAATTAAATTATGAGCTTAAATAAAATTTTTGTACCATTTGAGAACAGTCACATGGTTGTGGATTTTAGTAAAAAAAATTATATGAAGAAAAAAAAATTATTTTTAGCGATGTCTTAAAATATATTTAATACTGAAAAGCATAAAATAAAAACAATAATAACATTCTCTAAAACAAACTTTTTGTTTTAAAGTAAAAGGTTAACGAAAATACATTTTCATAAAAATCATGGAAAGTGAAATAAAGTTGTAAACGAGTGAGATTTTTCAAAGAATACTATAAGGAAATTGAAATGAAGTTGTAAAGGAGTGAGATTTTTCAAAGAATACTATAAGAAAATTAAGTATGAATATCATAAACAGTAAAATTTCTAAATATTAGAAATTAAAAATATGATTAAGTGCATTTTTTTCAGAACAATTTTCTTCGAAACATTTCTTCAGAATTTCGTTTTAATATTATTTTCTAATTTATTACCACACTTCTTAATCCTCATGGCTCCAATATAATTTGTTTGCGCGTTCATGAAATAATTCCTCCAAAATGCTCAAATTTAATTCTGGTAACTTAATGGAGTAGACATTTTCTGGGCCACGCCAAAACGGAAGCACATTTATTTTATGCAAATGAAATGCTTTCGTATAATCTTATCTGCTTTGCCACGCAAGAACGATTCCTGCCTTTAGACAATTAGTCATCGCTTAAACCTCTGTTAACTTTTCGCTGTATCATGATTAATCTGCTCTTAACTTCCGACCCAAAGTTTCTCTTGCAAAACTTTCCTAGCATCCCAAATATGATGTTTTCCTTTAAACTAGTGATTTGCAGCTGTTGTTATAGCAATTAATTCGTAGTTATCGCTATGATACGTTCTGTCTTAAAAAATGACTTCAACTTCTTTTTCAGAGGTTCGGTTCACAATTTATTGCTATTTTAACTTCGAGTATTTGAATATTTATTCATTTTATTTTGTTGCCCATATAATGATATTTAATATTTGAGTCAGGAGTTCGATAAGAATCTAAGCAGTAAATAATTAAAATTAATTGCTAGTGGTGGTGCAATCATATCAAAAATAATAAAATAAATAAATATTCCTTGTCTAAAGATTTTTTTCCATACGACACACATGTTGCATAAACGGCTATTTCCCTTACGAGTCAGTTGGCACATATATAAATTGAGAAAGTTTAATTTTCATTTCCATAAAAAATAAATTATAGAATATGTATTTTTTTCTTGAATTATAATTCGTTTTACAATTTTAACAACATAACCAAAGCACATTTAGTGGAGAGTGGAGTAAAACCACGTACCTTGATTCTGGCGTTATTAGTTCTCCTATCTATTGGGCAGATTTTAAATTATACGCCACTAGTCAAGAAGTAAGAATGGTCATAGTGGCCGTGTTGTTGCTGTTGAATTTACTGAGTCTGTGAAGGTGTATTTGTTTTAAGACGTCAGCTCTCTATTTTTCGCTTGTTTTTAAACTATCCTTACATAATAATCACTAGAGTTATGAAAACTACATTTTTTCCAGCTTATTATATGTTTACAACAGATTTGTACCCTATCAAACAATAAAAATTTAATACAATAATTGCGTGGTTCTATTTTGCTCTTTATAATCTCTGACACAACTGTATGTCGAATAGTTCAGCTCCAACAGGCCTTCGAGGCTTACTACCTGGTTTTAACCCACGTTCCACAATCTTTCTTATATTAGAAAAGATCCGTTGAATATTTATAAATTTACTACTCAGCAAACTAATATTTTTTGGTTGAGAAAATTTTGAGATAATAAGAATTTATTGATCGTATTGTGTTACATCGGGGTTAAACCGCGTTCTCCAAGTGACGCAATATCGGGGCAGACAATATTGATAATTCTTCCGCTTAAGACGACAAAAACACATCAGACATTGATTGTTTATATTTTAATAGCGTATTTTCTAATATAAACAAATGCAAAGGGTGGATCCAATGTATAAACTGTTTTAGCTGGTCCCACGCAAGCTTCAGTGGCGCGGAAAAAAAATTGTGACTAATATTCATAATTTGTCGTATAAAACATCTGCTACTTTTCCACTGAAAATGTAGTTTTCCTAAACTTTTCCTGTAGTTAACCTAACATGTATACCCGGTTGTACACCACTAGTTGTCCATCTGGTACTGCAAGTACACGGATGAGAAGCCTGGATAAGTAAGCGGGTTCTTGCTTCCCTGGAGGGTAAAATAATGGCTTGAGCTTGTCCTTTGCCGGTGATACTGCGTGCCTCCTTCGGGAGAGATCGGGCCGTGGACGGTGATTGCCGTTAGAACTCCGGCCTCAGCACTCAAGCTATTACAGCGACTGTCTTTCAGATACGTCCGAAGGATAATGCTCCAGACCGAGGTCATATTGATATGTTATATCAACATATACATATCAATGTATATGTTGATATAATCATATATACACATCATCATATATACGTATCACCTTATACATATATCAACATATACAAATCAATTGGCACTAGTGGAGTAAAACCGGATGGTTTGATTTTTTTTTATAAAAAAAAATTATTTTTAAAAAAAGAAGTGAAACTGTGAATTTACAGTAATGATATATTGTACTCTGTTAAACAATGAATATTTTAATAAAATTGCACAAGCTCTATGTCGAATAATTCTGCTTCAACAGGTCTTCGATTCTCACCACCTGGTTTTACCCCACTTTCTTATATTAGAAAAAAATCCATTGAATATTTATATATTTACTACTCAGCAGACTAATCTTTTTTGGTTAAGACAATTTTGAGAGAATAAGATTTTATTAATCGCATTGTGTTAGTCTGCTTTTACTTTCACTCTCCAAAGAACTCAAAACTATGTAATTTAAGATTATAATCACTAATTACTAACGGAAGAAGAGTTTTGTTCGGCTTTAAAAAATATGTTTCCCTTAAAAAATCATGCAGCGCTAATTGCAACTTCTAGTCAAATCATCTTTTCTGTACGTAAGGCAGTTTCACTAAATGTATATACGGCTCTAAATAATTATATATGTGATATAAAGGAGTCTCTGATCATCCTTTATTATAAGTGAGTGATAACTAGAGTAGCCATAATTGCCAAGCATTGTTAAACGGGACGTTTAAGTGCTAAATAAATACAGCATGAAAGATGTGGGTCAGGCAATGGTTGATTTTACTTTGATAAAAAAATAAGGTTTAAACAATTTAATAAAAAGAGCACGTAGAATAATAAAAAAAAATGCAAGACTAATCCTTTTTAGCCCAGTCACATTTAAAGTTGATTTTATTTTGTTAATCATATCATTTTCTTCTTTCACATAATTATAAAATTGGACGTAAGTAATTTTAAAATTATAATGGGAAATAAAAATTGCTTCAATCGTCTCCATTGACAACCTGTTTCTATCCTCCGACTATTAAGTTCACATTAGGGAAAATATTATCTGCCTCGTGGGCTGGAATGGTAAATCCGCATTCGCATAGCTTTATCAGACATGACTTCTGATCAATATACCTTGTATCTGAAAAGAACTTCACCCATTTCTCTTCCATACTGAATTTTATAGTTGCTTCTCAGTTTTGGTTCGTATTATTTTTATCTAAACAAAATTTTAATTATACAAACTGGTTAAATAGAATCTCAGTGCTGCCAATATCGATGTTTCTTACTTATAAATAAGCAATAATATGATCTATCACTTCCCGGTGCCTCAGGCAGAATTTAGGGAGTAAACGGGACAAATAATAATATGGAACTGAGTAGAGAAATACGGTGACAGTCCCGTATATACGGGATGCAGGGCAACCCTAGTGATAACCAAAATTCTCTATAGGCAAAAAACTGCCAGCATTGCCATGAGTGATGAAACAATGTGTTTCTTTGTATCTAGGTTAAAAGACGGAGCCTCAAGATATTGTGCAACTTTGGTTTTAAATATAGATGTTTATTTCACAAATTATCAATTTTTGGTGCCATGACATTTTACTCAAATATAAAAAGCGTCAGAAAAGCTTCTTTACATTTTTAAATAACTATTAAAAATAAATCGAAAAATATATACCTTTCAATTTTTTTATTTAATGAATGAAGTTATTTTTTCCCTTGCGTAAATGAAACGAACACTGTGTAGAATCCTGTAATTGCCATTTTCGTTTTCGCGTCAAATGGTTTTATCCCAAGAAATATCCCTAGTTGTTGCGTGGTATGTCAAATTTAAATATGTAACGAAGGCACTGAGCAAATTTTGAACTACACACATTTAAAATCCACTTTAAAAATCGGCGATTTATGACAATTCGTCGATTCTCTAATGCTTAATAGAACCTATTGGAAATCTCTTACCGACTCGATATGTTGCGTGCAAAAATTGGTGCGTACATGAAATGTTCTACTATGTTAAAAATAACTTTGATACTTTCTTTATTGAATACAAAAGGCCTTAAGTATATATCTTTAATTATTTTCTTATAGTAATGTTTTTAATTTTAATAATGCATTTCAACTTCGGATGGAATTAGGGATTATTTAACTGAACAGAGTGATGCATCTCGTATATTTTCCCGTCTTGCCAATTTTTACAGTCTCTGACAATAGACAGTTCTAAACCTTTGTCGTAATGTATCAAATGCGTACATATATGCAATGTACGTATTCATGTACAATATATGTTGTACTATATATATTAGTACATATATAGTATATTAGTATATACTATGTATGTACTAATATATGTTGTACTATATATGCAATGGCTAGATTGACTGCTGGCGATGTGAAATAAGATTTATAACACCGTAGGTGTCCGAAAGACACAGATTGTAAGATAGGAAGATGTTATCTTTCAATGACTAGAAAGAGGAAAAGGAATTTCATTAACTTAGAGCCTATGGAATCCCAACCCCAGAAATCTGAAATTTCTGATAAACCGAACATCTTTTTTTTAAATTTCGGAAAAATGTTTATGAAAAATGATGGAAAATAACAATTAGAATCAGAAACAATGATAATGTTTATTCCTAACTTAAAAGAAATATCTGAATTAGTATTTAAGAATGAATACAGCACCTTAATTTGTATAAACAAATCGGCTTTCTATTGACGCAAGGAACTAAACCTGTTTGATGATGCAAATCGCCGTTAGGACTTTCCATACTCTTTCACAGAGCACCCAAAGTCAATACTCTAATGCATTTAACATATCAAGAATATTTTACCGAATTTTCCGGATAATCCGAATTCCCCGGAATCTGAACAGAGGACAGCCAAAAATAGGTTCTACTGTATTACTCTTCATCTATTTGTCATCTAGAGGTTAACGTTGTAAACCCTATAGCACAAGTTATTTATAAATAAGTCCATGATGTTGTTCGATATTCTGATTATTATAGGCGATCTTTATTAGGCTTAGTGATTGGTAGTGAATACAAAGTTCTTCAAACCAAAGTATTATATGGTCATTAGGAAGTACATTATTATACTGAGCAATATTTACAGTTATGTACAATTAAAAAAATATCATAGTTGGTTGTAATTCGTCATATAATAAGGATGGTACTCATTACCAGCGTATATCGCCGTTTCATCTCGTCTTTGGGCCATCTACAGTGCTTGACTGGTGGCCCACAATATAGTACAATATTGTTAAAATATCATAGTAATATTGTTGGGCGTCTTGTACTAATAGAATTTATTAATAGATAAATGCTTGAATTAAGTACATCCAAAATATTCTTATTACCAAGGTTGATTATAAAATCTGATTTATTTTTAATGCTAAAGCACTAATAGTTAAAACTGGCGGGAAGATATATTTCAGCGTTTAAGGAATAAAAATAAACTCGTTCGCACTCCAGTTATTTTGCAGCTGTAAGAAATGAAGAAAAACAACACAACGATTTTTCACTGCGGAAATGGAACACCTGTGTCCACAAACTGAGCGATTCCAATTGTCTCCGTCGATTGGTGATGAATGCTTCCTAAAAGCTAATGAATTGACTTATCGTTGCGGTTCCATCGTAAACAACGGCAAAAGAAAGCGGAATGTTCAATGAAAGCTTTGAGTTTTTTCTTTAGTTTCTTTCTTTCTTATTGTTTCTTTTGTGGTCTTATTTCAAACACAGGACAGAATTCCTATATTGCCAAGAGAGATATTAATAATTTGCTATTTTTTGAAACGAAAATAATTTACTCCTTTTTTTTTCCTTCATCGAGAATATTTTTCGAAAAACAAATACAAAGAATAATTAAGCTAGAATTTTTTCTTTGTTCCTATTTAAACGGTTCTCAATATTTGTTATGATTTTTGAACTATTTCATGAACTCTTCAGTGCACCACTTGCGTGGAAGCGATTTTAAAAAATTGGGATTCAATTTTTTTCTTTAAAAAATTACTTACGTTAAGGCGCTATAAAGAAATTTTACAGCACTAATGAGATTTTAAGAATTCATCAGTTACTTAGTTAGAAAACAAACTTTAGTTAGTGGTAAACACATTTCAGTAATTAAATGCTAAATGAAGTTCTCTGGTTTCCCCGGAAACATTGCAATATTCATTATACTAGATGAATGTCTTTTCAAAAGATTAGAAGTATTTTCTACACTTCTGACTTGCAAAGTAGATTTCGAAATAACCATTCGCTGCTTATATTTCATAGCAGATATTTAGCTATAAATATTTTCCAACTCATTAAAAAGTGTATTTTATTTCCATATATGTAGGTTTTATTCGCTTAACATCGTTGACATGAATAATTGATGAAAAAGCGAGAACTAAAAATATCAATTATACACGAATTTTAATTATCAGTAATATTTATCTGCAGGTAGCTGTTATCACTTAACCGGTTACCTTTTAAA
This sequence comes from Araneus ventricosus, assembly GCA_013235015.1. Classification (NCBI taxonomy): domain Eukaryota; kingdom Metazoa; phylum Arthropoda; class Arachnida; order Araneae; family Araneidae; genus Araneus; species Araneus ventricosus. The sequence goes on from BGPR01006968.1 coordinate 16,066, forward strand.
TAGTAATTACTAAAATTTTATAAATTGAGTCTTTTTTGACAGAAAGACTAAATTAAACTGTATTGTGACAAACATATGGGATAATATTTTCTTTCAGAATTTTACTAGTAATAGAGTAATGGCCATCCTACATTCTTTCTCGAAAACTTTTTGAAATGTAAGGTACGTACTATCTTTTCCTGTAAAATATTAAAGGCTGATACACTAAGATATGCGTAATGGAAAATATGCCTAATTTTATCGCAACCAATTGGCTATTACGACATTTAGACACAATGAGACAATTTTAATCTAAAGAGCAAATATTTCATTATTTGTTTCTAAATGCTGCTGCTGTTGAACAATAAATAACTCTCCAATTATATCAGGAACAAATAGGAAAATTCTGATCCCTCCGTTAAATAAACTATCAACTTTTTTCATTACAGTTTGTTAATATAAAGACCTTTATGAATATTTTTGAAAAATAAGTTTAGGCATAAATAAAATCGAAGACTGTGTTAAAAAATATTTTTACATGCAATTCTTAAGAAATCGTTGAAAATTAAGAAAGCAATTTAGAAAACCAGCGGGAGTGTTCTCCCCTAAACTTTCTCGTATACTTCCCGGATTTTGCCCAAAATTTTATAGAAACCTAGAAATTATGTGTCAAGTTCACATACCAAATTTCATCACCGTAGCTCTAATAGTTTTCGAGTTATCGTGTACACAGACATACAGACAGACATAATTCCAAAATTGTGTTTTTCGGAATCAGGGAGGTAGTTCTAAAACGTGGAGATTCGTTAAAATCTCGAGTTCGAATTTTTTGACGATTACAATACTTTCTCTTTGTATACTTCGTATACGAGAAAGTAAAAAGACCGTTGAGAATTTTAAAACCAAATTAGATTGAAGAGGAATTTAAGGCCAAAATTGGTATCTTCCTAAACAGAGGAGGCAATTCATACACACAAGAAAATAGAAAAATATACAACGGGTTTTATTAAGTAATGTTCCAAGAAGGCGGTTTATTTTTTACCTATTCTGACATTTTTCACATTTGGAAGAACTTCTATGCCTTTCAAATGGATTTTTCTAAACTTGATTTAATTTAAAGAAAACTGCTTAAGGAGTACTATATTTGCATATAAGGCCTTAACTCTTTAATAGTATTTCTTAAGAGAGAGAAAAAATCCACATACCGTTTGCTATGAAGTCATTTCAAATTCTCTTATAATAAATAGTTGCTGTTGCCACGATTGCCTTCATTTGATAGCACAATCTTTCGAAGTTAGCACCACATGCCTTGTACATCAATGGTAATTGTTGCCAATCATAGCGAACAGTGCTTCGGCTAATGTAACTATCTTTTCTTAAGGCAATTCGGCATTACTAGTGAGCCGTTTCAATTAGTCTCCTGCCTTAGGGACTTGAACAGGAATTCGGAGAGGCTTTCGGTAGATAAATAAATTACATGCCAACTAAGAAAGCGGACTGTTCTTGAAAAGTTCGAGGAATTCGAGATGGAAAGGATTGAGAATGTAATTGCGTTTCGGAAATATATGTTCTCTTTCTACGGAATGCAGTATAAATATTCACAAGGTATTGTTCCGAAGATCACCTGCATTTTCTATTGTTAAATGAGTGGCTTTTACAGAGCAAGGTAATAACAAGCTTCGAGAAATGCAGTGCCATTTTAAATAATATTTCGAAAAGACTAATTTCATAATTTTGGTAATAATATAAATGTGCATATTATGCTTGTTTTTGCTCTAGTTATTAAAATGTGAGAAAAAAATTCGTTCGATTAAATATTGTTAAATTACGAAAAATTATATACAACTGATGCAACTGTATTCTTTTTTTAAAAAAAAGAAATCATAGAGATTTCCACTGCAGATTTCATTTTTTTCATCTCCAAAAAAAGGAAAAATAAAAATAAATCCTGATGGATCATATTTTCTTTTGTTATATTTCTACGGAACAAATAACCTGGATTCTCATCCGTATACTGCAGGTTCTACCTAGTGGGTAAACTTTGGATTATATCCTTTTTAAACTAAATGTTTTTGTTTAGTATTTATTAATTTATTGTTCTGAAGGTTTGACTGTGGAAATTTAGAACAGAACATATTAAGCTACATGCAATATATAATGAAATGTTATAACCCAACAGATTTAGTGACGAATTGTTTGCTTTATTTTTACTTATGCTTCTAGGCGAATTAACTATAATTAGTAATTAATTCTTAAAAATATTACTTTCGAAGGATTTGAATTCCTACTCTCAAATTTAAACAAGTATTATTTTGATGCATATTATAATGGTAAACGTATATAATTATAGAAAGAAATGTGTTGTTAACTATCTTACACTTATAAAAAATTTTGAATTCTGTAATTGAATTTAAAACTTCATTTATCAGGAAGGCATTTGTTCCGGCTGAAAATATTAAAATTATTGTCTCGCATACAAAATAATATTGTTGATTTAAGTTTAATATTTCAAATTTTATTACTTCAACGTAAATGGAAAATAAGAGATTAAAGAAAAAATATAAGAAACGTACATTACGAAAGCTCACTCTTAAAGCCTTTTATTAAAAAAGTAATGCAATTTTTAGTCTCTAAATGTCTTTCTAAATTGCTCCATTTGTCCATAACAAAGTTCCATTTTAAACATTAAAAACAGTATTTATGAGCTCTATATTGCCTATGTAAGATGATCATGGTTCTTTATAATTTGTTTTACATCTATGTTTTCTACCTAAATTAACTTAGAAACAATTTTTAGGTTTACATCATAAAAGGAAAACCTCAAACAAACTTTAGAAGTCTTAATCAAAAATAATATTTCCTCTGTGCCCTGTGATGTAATGAAGTTTTTTAATGCGAAGGAAACCTCAAAAGCTCATTTCGTAAAATTTGTTTTCATGAAAATGAAATTCTCTAGAGGGCAAAAAATAAATTTGAAAAATCGCGTGTAATTTGAGAAAGATTTCTTACTCGAAGAAACTCGATTCCAGATTCCGTTAGTTTCATAGCAAGGTATGGTCACTTAAGATTTGTAGTTTATGTATTTGCTTAAATTATGACACAGCTAGGCCATAAAAGCAGTAATATTTCAGGAACTTTAAATTGCGCTGCGAAATTGATTCTTACTGTTCTTTCTTAGATAATTATAGATAAAAGACGCAAGATGATCAAGAAACGATGGTTAATTTCCTCTTGAGAGAGAGAAAAGACATAGTTATCTTATTTCTTGCAACTTTTTTAGGATAAATATATCTTGGACTCGGTGGTGGTTGGTAAATTTAACAATGGGGGTAATGCAATTTGCAATGTGATGATGTTTATGATATGTTTATACATAACAACTTCTGCCTTTTTAAAACTAATTTTAAATAGTTAAATAATTAGATTTTTTATTTGATGTTGGTAAGTGTTTCATGAAGTAATTGATATTAAAAATTTTTAATTAATTTTATATAAAATATTAAGATAAACTTTCACAGTTAGTTTTCCTATAGTACAACTCTCGTTTACGCATGATTACGCAAATACGCATAAGGATTTAACGCATAAGCAGTTGTATACTACAAAAGTCATGATGTATAAGATAAAAATAGATATACACGCGCGCATATATTCTTTCAGTATTTATTGAGAAGAAAAATTTTTCAGCAAAACATTTTTTAAAATTAATATGTGTTTATCCTTCCAAATAATCTTCATTTTTTTACTACGCAATGAAGAGTCAGGTCCGCGGTGGCCTAGTGGTAAGGTCTTGACTTTGGGGACGGAAAGTTCCAGGTTCGAAAATAGATTCCACTGAAGGCCGGTCGTGTTTTGGGCCTGTTACACGCTAAAGCATACGTAGGGGGCCAAATGTCTTCCCGTTGGTATGATGCGGAGGTCTGGAGAGGAGGTGCAGCTCAGGTGTCGTCCTCGTCATCTGATCGAGGATCAAAATTGCGAGGTCCGTCCCAAAATAGCCCTTGTGTTGCTTCAAAACGGATGTTAATATAACTAAACTAAAGCAATGTAGACTTTGCTATAAAGTATCCCGAAATGAGAAAACGACTGTTATGTGGTTTACTTGATGAATTGATATATAAAAGCATAAATTGTTAACTTGATATTATATATAATATAATAATATATATACCTAAATTGTTCAATTGATATTATACAATACTATATATCAAAACACCTAAATATATAAAACTGTAGTTCAGTCGATTCAAAAATTATATTTGTTAAATTGATTTGTTCGTGTATATTTTAAATATCCTTTTCACCAAAAAATAGAGAAAGAAAGATATCATGCATAAATATAAAAAAGGAAGAGTGAATAATTTCAGACATGAATGCGATAAATTACTCCTGAGAAAAAAGAACTGAAAGATTTATTTATATTGGTACATAAGAAAAACAGTCATTGACATTAGCTTATCTAGATTATCAAGGGCCCCCTTTTCTTTAACTAATAATGTTGATCAACATTCGCGAACATAATATAGAGAAAACACATATTGAATTAACTTGGAAACTCAAAAGTCCGAGAGACTTTTTTTAAAATAGTCCTCAAGTTTCCTTTTTTTTTTATCAAAAGGGGAAGAATTGGATGCAATAATTGATTTATATTGTTCGTCATGAAATACGATAAAATATATATAGTGATAAAGTAAAGACTCTTATCTGTTTGAAAATCTGACGGTCCCTGCGATCTCCGAATGGTGAGTTCTTATCCATCACACAAGTCCGCTCCTTATTCTACTAATCCAGACGGGGGACATTACACGAACGAGCATTTTCGTGCGAAACTGAGCAAAAGAAAAAAAAAAAAATCGAACAGTCCCCACCGGAACTAGGTATGGGCACTATTTTTTCTTTCTTCAAATCATCCAGCAGCGCGTCTCGATTCTCGAAAAATTTTTTCTATTGAAAGGATCTAACCCCTCTTCACAACATGGTCTTTCGTCACTGAAAAAACAACGCCTGATTGGTTACACTTCTTGTCAGGCGCTATTTTAGAGTGACCTTATACCCTCCCCCGCTCGTAATAAGGGAGAAAGTCTCCCTTAACTCTCCTTCTGTACGTAGGCACTTGTGGATGCGACAATCTTGCACCAAGGAAACGAAGAAGGGAAAAATCATCACTTATAGCTCACAATATAACAACGACTGAAACCTCGTTTCTAACATCTGTGTTACTGTACCATTCAGCAGTGACTTGCGCGTTAGAAAAACTGTTCATTGTTACCGCCCATTCGAAGCAGAATAACTTCGGGACTAGATTCAAATACAGTTCTTCTAGAAGTTTCATCAGTCTCTAAAGAAACCCTGTCCTTTGGTCGTATAAGTATGCAGAATTTCGGCTTCCCTGAGAGGGGATACTACTGTCCTACCGCCAGGAGGAATACCGTGGACACAATTGCCGCAAGTAGACGAGTCGAATAAAGGAGGTAAACGGGTTTAAAATTAACCGCAACATTTGGCGAACTAAGCATACTTCGCAAGGGAGAATTCGTTTTGGAACGTAGTACAAAGCGAAAAGAGACTTCCCTCGGTTCTATCTGCGCCAAATGAAATAAAGCCCTTTCCTTCATCCCCAAAATGCAGTACAATTTCCCGTTTCCATAACGACCGCCACAGGCATGTCTGGTGTCTAGGACTTTTCTCGTGGCCGCAATACAGTAAAATGGTAATATTCGTTGTTTAACCGTCCTGTCGCCGATGACGGGTCGTACCTCCTTGTCAGGATGCATAAGATGCTCATAATGTGATTTATCTTGCGTAATGCGCAGTACTTGTTATTGAAGTGCACCTGAAGGCTTCTTGTTAGGGCGGATTATTTCGTAGTGGCATGTTTTTTCTCTCGGTTTCTTTTAAGACAAAAAGGTCTAAAATGAAAATTGTGTGAGATTGTTTATAGATTTAAATATTACACATGCAAAATTGAATAAATTGGTGAATAAATTTATACACTGAACAAAACATATCGTAGGTGCTGCAGTTTGGCATAGCATACACATGAGTCGGCTGTTGTTGCACTAAAGTGTGATGAGTAAACTGCGCTTTCCAATTAAAAGTTCATTATTTCTATTCATGTATGTATATAAAAACTGCCACATCAAGAATAATTATAATTATTTTTCCCAACTAATAATGGAATTGCGGCTTCAAATCCATGTAGACCACATTTTTGTATTAAAATTTAACTCATTTTGATATAGACTTACGTCCTTTCTCTCTCGTAGTAGTCTAATGGCGCGTCGGGAAAGGAAAAAATTATGACGCTTTTCGCGCTACAGTTAAACGGTTATTGCTCCGCAACTAAGTAGCATAGAGAGTTGGTTTAGTTTCAATTAACAGAAAAAGATGTACATTGAAGATTGTAATAAGAATTTTAGAATTTGGAATTACGGTTTAGTCACAGTCGAGCTGCAAAGTTGGTGAAAATCACGAAAACTTTTGTTGACGTTACGGCGACCGATGCGCGCGCACGCTGACTAAGGCTATTCATTTATCGATATCGATATGTTGAATTACGTCGAATTTCGCGCTAAAGTTAAACGTTTATTGCTAAGCAACCAATTAACATAGAGATTTGTATTAGTTTAATTTAACAGAGAAAAGTAAAAATTGAAAATTGCAAAAATAATTTTAGATTATGTAATTAGAGTTTAGTCACAATAGAGTTGCAAATTTGGTGAAAATCACGAATCACGATCATTTTACATAGATAGAAGCACATAGTCACACTAGACTTAATAGTCACTATAGACAATGGAGTTAATAGTCACATACATCTACTTTAGTCTCAGAAAGTCACAGTTGAGAAAGGTTAAGTAAGTCTATGCCCCTCATTCCCAGCGGCCGTTTCGCAGAGACACCCTCCCATCTATTTTTTTTAAATATTGTAAATGATATCATAATTATGCACTACTTCATTGGCAAATCTGTAGAAAACTCATCTTTTCAGAGATTTCCTGAAGCTTCTGTGACTTTTATAATTTTGAAAGGACATTGTATTTAATTGTTTTATTATTATTCATGTTTCAGAGAAAGTGCTATTTAGGGTTGTTCTATAATTTCATTTTAATGAAACTGTTTCAATACGTTACAATATTAGAAACTTAATCTCTATGGTTTTGGTTTATATTTTGGTCGCCAATTTTATACACTTCTCATTTACACAAATTATTAAAACAAGAAGATTTGTTTCTTAGTTTAGTAAAAAAACTCAAATTAGACTATAAGCTTAAACTCTGCAATTCAGTTAAAAGACAAACACTGCTCTATTGCTTTTACATAAGAAGCAGGAAATAATTTCAATCATTAGTTAAAGAAACTAATTTCTGTCATCAAATTTAAGCAAAGGAAAGCATGGCATCCTTGTAGTTTGCTGTATATCTCTGCAATACCGAAGATTCCCTTCGCAATCGTTTGGAATTTCTAAAAGAAATTTGGATATGTTTAGTCATAATCAGCATTTAAGTATCAGAACCTCAAACTGCTCTGCAATACTGAAATGAGATAATTAAGATACTGTACTATGTAGCAAATACAGAAAAATAGACCAAACATATTAAGCAATATCTTTGCACTGCTTGTGAAACTACGAATTTAAAGAATTTATTTAAACATACTTTTTAAATTATGCCATCTGATATTGCTTCCCACTTTTCTTTCTCAGCATTACCAGCAGTTTAGACGATATGATACTCCGTGATATATTATTTTTGTGATATATCACAGCAATTATTTTTGTATAGTTACGAAGATGAAGAATTGAACTCTCTGAGGCGATTTTGGGACTTGGAGGCTTTTCTGAGATTTGGCGACACTTTTGATGGTTTGACGATATTTTTTGAGACTTGGCGATCGAATTTGGAGCCAAATGCTGGTTTGGGACGAGTGAGGTCTCGAGTCTCGGCGAAGCGTGGTTCTCGAGATAAAGGGAAACTTCACGAAATTTCAATCTTTCAATTCCTCAGACTATAAAAAGCGGACAGCTGTTCTGAAATTCAGTCTTAGAGTTGGTCGAACTATGAGATGCGGTGAAGCCTAATGAGTTCTGCGATCTTTTGTTACTCCGTGCTTTATTATGATACAGGCATATTTGAATATTTTGGCTTTTTACTATAAATGATTGGTTGTAAATTAAAGTATTTTATTGAATGAACCTGCGTCATACTTGCTCCTTTTGCTTCTAAGCGGAAAAGGTTTACAGTTCAACAATATTATTTTCTAATATATATCACAGTAAATATTTTTTACAGCCCCGAAAATGAAATAAACATTCCCCAGGAAGTGCATGGTACTGAAAACCATTCCTTCATGTACGAAATACGATATCCTAGACAAGAAGCTTTAATATTTTAACATGAGTCCGAAATAAAAGATTAGAGGAAAAATTGCAAGAAAAACACATCAAGAAACTTTATTCTGGAGTTTCTTTATTAATGCAGTTTCCAAAATAACACAAGTTTTATTCTCCGAATGTTTGCTTGAATTGCTCCGTCTGCCCATAACAAAGTGACATTTTTAAACATTAAGAGCAGTATTTACGAGTTTTATATTGCCTATTTAAGATGTTCATGGTTCGGTCTCATTTGTTCTAGATCCACATTTTCATTGCAAATTAACTTGAAACGATTGTTTCGGTGCACTTCATAAAGGTAAATTACAAAAACCGAATAAATTTGTGTAGTTTTCATCAAAAATGAGTTTTCTCCATTTCAGCTGTTACATTTGAAGATTTTTTCCCACTGAAAGTAAAAGTTTTCTTGGAATGAAGAAAATAAATTTGAAAAATTATCTGTAATTTGAAAAAGATTTCTTTTCTTGAAACAGGGGAAGGGAAACTTGAGGAATGTTTCAATTTGTGACAGAGCGAGAAATGGGCAATTAAGATTTCCAAATTTATGGTCTTGCTTAAATTAGGGCGCAGAAGGAACGTAAAAACTGTAACATTCCTGCAACATTAAATTTCACAGGGGAATCGATTGGCATCACTGTTCTTTCATTACTCATTACTGTTTGACGATGTTAGAGGATGAGGGAAAAACTGTTAATTTTATAGAGTAAAACGAAGGGATTTTATTTTATCTCATTTTCACGATCTTTGTTCAAGATTTGTGGATTAGACATACTGACTAGAATAATATTGATTCCTTGTTATTTGAATTTATGGGGACATATGACTGTTAAATCTCGAAAATTTTCGATTTTTTTTGAAAAAGGTATATGTTATTCACCAGTTATTTCGGGACAATTTAAAACAATCCGCGTTAAAAAATTCCGATAACTATGAAAGTTATGAAGGAAAATGTATTAGCTGTTCAACGTAAACATTGAAAAGTACATATCTTTAAAGCGCTATATCTCAAAATGTGTTTTTTTGATATTGCGCGCACAAGATCTCAAGAACTATTGAATCTTTTTACATAAAACTTTTTGTAGAATATGTATTACGCTATGTTATGCTAAAAATGTACAAATTTTTGTACATTTTCTCTACAAAGAAGTTTTGTGCGAGGGATAGAAACGTTGAAATTTTAACTATTTTTAACTCTTTATTTTAAATTGGTATATCAAATTGAAATTAAATTTATATGTAAAAAAATTATGGTTCACTTTCTTAAGCAGACTATTTGGATTACTGAAGCACCCAAAATATTGTGTTTAAAGGAATATTTTATCTTTAATCATGCGAGCAAGGTGACTATCTCATTTTCTCTCAAAACTTATACCCATATTTATTACTCTCTCAAATAAATACATACAAATATTAAGGTTTGAAACTCTGTTTACAATAACAGACAAAATATATATTTTTCTAGCAAAATGTGAGCTTGTGAAAGGTATTGTTTAGAGATACACTGTATCGAATTTCACAGTTTTCTCCATCTTTTATAGAGGTTTAAGAGTCAAATGTCCAATTAATTTACATAACTTTGGTTCATTTATCTTTACTCATTTATTACCTCGCTTGTTTATTAAATTTCTCATTACCTTTATTATGAGAATTGAAATGCTATTTCTCTTTATAAGAATTGAAATAAATTCGTTCGTTATTTATCAGGTTGTTTCGGCATAACCTAAAGGAATGTCATAAAACAACAGTATTCTCAAGATCGTTAGTATTTAAGGGACTTTTAACGCTCAGCTGCTTACAAAATAAATGGCAGTAAATTTTGTTTTTCATTATCTGAAAAAAATTTTCCCCTTTATGTTTGCAAATGAAAAGTATCCTATTTATCATCTGCTGTATTTGTGTAAAATCCGCAATTAAAAAAATTGTAACATGTTTGAACTCTGCCTGTATTTGAAATAACAAGTTCAAATGCAAAAAGAAATTCATTCACTTAAACTGTTTGCAAATGCCACATTGTTTACGATCCACAACAGAGATATTTGCAACATCTTTTAACGCTGCCTGTCTTTGAAATAATAAAAAAATAGGTAAATGGCTTCATTTTGTTTCTGAATTATTAAGTCAATTTCACTTAGTATAATCGATAAACGCTAATGTAATTTTTTACGATATGCTTGTTAGAATTACTTGCAATTAAATCACATTTTGTATCGTTTGCAAATTTAAAAGAAAATTAGTTAATTATTGAAATTCTTAAAAAAATTAATGTTTATAACCATAAAATGCCCTTTATTTTCAATATATTTTGGAACTATATATTGTTCTCAAAACATCTTCCTCATAATCATTAAAACATGATAAAAATTTAAATTATGAAACTGGATATATTCGAAGTATCTATAAAAACAATATCGAAAGAAATACAAAAATATAATTTTAAAAATTATTCATTCCTTATGTATTATACAAAAATCCTTTTGTTGACCAATCGGTCTTATACAGATGTGATTCAACTGGTCTCATGAAATGAAAAGATATTAGACATAAGTTTATATTTCGCCTATTTACCTCTCTATCTATTTTTAAAGGAAGAATCTTAAAATATTTGGGAATTATTTAGGTATGTAAGCAAATAATTAAATAAATTGAATAAGTTTATTTTTAATACAAGTTTAAATTTAACAAATTGATACATAAATATGAACATAAATAATTGAGATTGAACATAAGTAATTAAGATGTAGACATTAGCATTGTATTCATTTTCTCAGTTTTATTTTATTTTATTAATGGCATACGGGAATAATTTTCTGCCCATATGAATTATATTTCTCTCTTCAAATGGCGCTAAAAAATTCTATTTTAATAGAGAGGACACAAGGGAATAAAAAGCTTTTTTTAATATGTTATAACTTATTTTATTATATTATGAAAATCCTTAAAAAAATAGGTGAATTAAGTCTAAGAAACCTAAGCCCACATGTACAATGATAATAAATGAAAGATAGCGCATGGTTATTGATCCTAAAGTATAATTTGGACAAAACTTTCAATTTCAGTTTTAATTATGGAAAATACAATAAAATTCAGTTTATTAGTATATTATCAGTACCTTAGAACCATTTCAGTTTTCTTACTCGCATTCAACGAATTTTAGTTTATTTTCTGCTGAGCTAATAAGAATGAGCTCCTGTTTTGATTTAAATAATTAATTTCCCGATTTTATTCCATATATTTTTCATTTGTTTCCCACTACATTCAGCTATTTCGCGCCACCAATGTAGCGCCAAACTCATACTAAGAATCACTGGTCACTGTGAGAATTTAAGATGTATCGACCGAAAAACCGAATAACAGATGAATGACATAATACGTATCTCTACGCGACTTATAGCTTTAGAAAGAGCTCAACGGAATTAATCATCTTTTGTTATAGAGTTCTATCACTCTGAAAATCGGTAAAATCCTCTTCAAAAACATAAATTACTCTTAGAGTCCTTGGTATTATATATATAACATCACTTCATGTCCCCGTATTTAGAATCATTACGATTATCTGTTATCAGTTTAGATGGACATGAAGTGGAAGCATGCCAGAAAAAAAATTAAAATGCAATTTAGCAATATAAAGAAAAGAACAATTTTGTAATAAATTATATAACTAAAACAAGAAAACTTCAATAACATAAGAGTTCATGGAATCACCAGAAAGAATTTCTGTCTTGAGGAATATTTTTAAGAGTTTATTGTTTGACCATGATCGTATTATTATGATTATATTATAATTCCATATTCAAACATGTTGATGCTGATTATTGAACTTCGTAATCAATGAAAGAATGAAGCAGTATAAAGCAGCGGCAGATCTGATTTTTAAGGATCAGAACTGAAGCGCTGACAGATTGATATCAAATATTATATTGTTTAACTGTGAGTGGCTTTTCCTGCACTTCGAGTTTTAACAAACTATATTTCCCATGCTGATATCATATTTTCTACTTGCAAAATCACTTAACAGGACATCCGATAATCGAAAACTTTGGTCGTGAATCACACGAAATTCCAGAATCATCCACCATAATCCATTTCATTCCATACTAGTACTCACTATAATATTGGGATGTCTACGAAATCAAATGATATAAGGCTGTTAAGTAGGGGAATGATTATGAAATTAAACCCTATGATAGATACAAAGAGATATAGAGAGATGGCGAAATGTGAATATTTCCAATCATATTATTTGCCTGGAGACTGCAGAAGGTGACTCAGCGGGACCAGATGTCCAATTTGTTTATACTCTTAGAATGCATGTTTCGGAATTCGTATTATTGGACAAATGTAATCCTTCGTACATGTGTCGGAATGGAGATAATATCTGGTTCTATTGTGCAGCGCATATCTGAAGGGTTATGAGTCCGTATATGTCGCATAGCATATTATTTATTGGCTTAGCAACTGTAGCGCAGTGAATGGCATTTTCGATGGAATGCCATTTATTTGGATCAAAAGGTAGAAGTTGTAGCGAAATGTGATATCTAGTGATGTTTAACTTTTGATACGGCGGTTCCATATTTCGGTAACTTTCAGCATATAAATTTAATTAATAAACAAATAAAATAATATCATTAAAGATAAAACACAAATCAATAAGAATGAAATTAAATAAGATACAACCAAAGCTTCTGAAGCGCGCAATATGCAGCAAGCAACCAAGAAAACATTGAAAATACAAAAAAAAACCATCTAACAAAATGAAAATTCTTTAGATATTAAGATTGAACAAACATGAATAAGCTTAAAGCATACACCAGATAAGCATCATCAAGATGTCACTCATCTAACAGGATTCAAAATAAAACAACAGGAATACTTATTTGTATGTTTTCTAGTGAAATTCTTGTGAATTTTTCTTCACCTTTGGTCGGAATCCCATACAGAAAAGTATTCCTGTTGTTTTATTTTAAATCCTCTTAGATCATCTGATGGATTCTTTAAGCTTATTCATCCTTGTTCAATCTTAATTTCTAAAGAATTTTCATTTTGTTTGGTGTTTTTTTGCATGAATTTCAGAATTGTATAAATGTATTTTGGAGATAAGCTTGTTTTATTTCAAATTCTGCGATTAATTATTCACGTGTTGTAAAGAAGTTTCTTTTTATAGACTTCCTTCCAACGAGATTTCTATAATCAGATTTTTAGATGTTTCTGGACATTATCAGCTATGTTACGACTCTAAGCTATTTTAATTTTAATTTATGTAGTTTAGTTAATGATAACAGAATGAATACTTGCAATAACTTGGGGGTTACGAAATTCCTTTAATTGAGTCAATTCATTCGCACATGGTACAGATCAAGTCGGTGGCTGCAATTTAATTTTGGAATCCATTGCTTATAAGGGGCATAATTAGGGAAAAATTTACTTAACGTCACATTGAGTAAAAAGAGTTTCGGGAATAATTTGGGAAAAATTTGACTTAACGTCGCATTGCGTAAAAAGAGTTTCGGTTAGATGATACCCACATTCAGGTTTATCATGTGACTGTGAATCACTTGAATCAACTCGATTTTGAAATATGAAAAGCATCTAAAGGTAGAATCATATTGAAACTTATTTCTTTCATGCAGCTTATTTACAAATTAAAATAGATTATGAACCAAAACCTGACTAATCATCAAAATAAGCTTATAATTACTAATACAATTTGACAAAATAGAATTTTGTGTTTGCTTTGATTGATATTGATTCAAAATATTTATTTGTATTTAAATATTATTTTTGTTTTTTTACTATATTTCCTCTTTTACATAATAGTTTATGAAGAAAAAAGTGTTCATAAATGTATTTTACTACTATGTATTACGTTTAGTAATTTCTTTATTATACGGAAACTTAAACAATTTTTCTCAAAATAGAATCGTTATTTTATTTCGAACAAAGAAATGGAAAAAATAAATAAAGAGTTTTTTTTTAATTTGAGAATACGTTGCTCAAAATTATTTACTTAATGCCTTTTTTACTTAAGAATTTCACTTTTAAAAATCGTTGAACCTGTAATCAACGAATAAAATACTTCAAATAACAAAATAATTGCTTTTAAATAGATATCCTTTCTGATATGGTTGGATCTAATCTAGAGAAATTTTGATTTTCATCAGGATTTTTTAGGTAGATTTTTCTTCATCCCTGATTAAATATTTGGATATTAAACATTGCTCGAATTATATCTCTATGCAAAAACTATATACTAGGTTTAAAAGTGTATAAGAGTAATATGGTAGATTATGTTGAGAACTTGTTTTACAGGTTTGCAATTTTAATTTTATTTTCCTTTATTTCTTCAATAGGATTATTATGTTATTCGGAATTAGAATATTTAAGATGTGTATAGGTTTAATTGTTTGTTTTACATTATTGCTTTGTTTTTTATAGTGAGTTCTTTCTAAAGAGAAAAAAATTAGAACAAAGAAGCCTTATCTGCATTTAAATAATTATTGATTTTTAAGACAGAAAATATTTTATAGAAAGTTTTCCAGACGATATTGATTTCGAATGAGCAAAAACATTGTAAATTTATAAAACAATAAGTTCAGCCTTATAAATATGAAATCTTGAATATCGATAATTCAGTGTCAGACTTACATCATTTACGAACCGGAAATAACGGTTACTATAAATCATATATTTTTTATTTAGTATTAATTGAGATGTAAATTGTTGTCTGCATAATAGCGTATTTCTTTCTTTCACAACGTACTAAGAACTTTCCGGTAGGCTATTCGAAGATACTGTTTATTTTATTATTATATCTGCACTCCCACTTTGTACTAATATTCATTGTGTTGGACTTTGTAATTCATTTTACTGTCACAATTTAGCTAGGTGTTGACCTGATAAAAATAACCACTGCAGTGTGCAAAGCATTTAATAATTGTTACTAGAATTTTATGTGACAGAATATTTGCAGATTATCATCATGACAAAAGAATTCTCTCTTTATGGTACAGTAATTCTAAAGCAAGTACAATAATTAAACGACTCGTTCTGCAATACTTCAGGTGAAGACATGGAAGTTCACATGACACTGAATTCTTAGTACTAGCATTATCATATTATCATCGATTTCCCTAAGAGGAACATAATGGAAGACATTTTACACCGGAGATTTGATTTAGATACACCTGTTTCATACAAGGTAAGATCTGATTGGAGATCAGCAGTTGTCCACTTATCTATCTTTGAAACATTGACTAATAAATTAAAAGCCGATTTGAGGGTTTTAAAATCATATACCATATCGCTTACTCTAGGAATAATGTGACGATTAAAGTTTTGTTTTATGCTAAATTGAGAAATCATATCAGCTGATCTCACCTGATTCAGAAAGCAGTTCGGGCATAATCTAATTTTCCTCTGCTTATTTCACAGAATCTATAAGTAATCTTCATTTAGTCCGTAATATTTAAGTGATTAGTGTTATTTAAGTTTCTTCATTATTTTATTTATTATTACTCTATTTGTTTCCAGTCGTTAGATTTTTTTTGTACATTTTTGAATTCAAAAACTATGTTACTCTTAAACGTTGTATAATATATTCTGTTAACACTGGACAATTTATGAAATATTTAAAAAAATTGAAGTAGAATTTGCTCATCCTGCTTCTTATTCCGTCACTTCTATGTGCCTGTTGACCGAATAAACAACAAGAACAATCACGAATTAGTGTTTAGATCATCAAAATTTTTGATTACACATTTGTTTAAAATGTCGTCTCCATTTTTCTAGATACTTTTTGAGAAAAGTATATTTTAAGACTTGATACGTTTAAAGAGAAATCTTCTTTGAATTCTTCTATTATTCCTAGATAAATAAGTTTAAGGGGAAAACATTCCCCCCCCCCATCATTGAAAATGTTTTCAAATCGGTGGAAAGACATAACAAAGCTATGAATTAAGACTTAGATCTTTTTTTCCTTAAAATCCATCCATTTCGTGGGAAAAATAGAAGCAGCTCAAAAGGAACTGAAATAATATATTTGAGATGCGTCATTTCACAAAGAAAGCAGCAAATGCATTTTCTCCGTCGTCTGATAAATTGTCAAAGATTATCGAATTTCACAACTTTGGACAGCGACATTTATCTTTTATCGCGGTAGTCCTGCAGCTATTCTTATGACTGTCAGAGAACTGCGAATGATTTAGTACGGGCATTTGTGAATACCGTAATGGGAAAAGAAACTAGGCAGCTTACATCAAGAATGAAAACAAATTAATCACATAGAATGTCTTGTTTTTTGCGAAAATCTTATCAAATAAGGGAGAAAAGATATGAAGATTCTTTCACTGGTGTTATATGCAAAAGGTGATTCATAATTTTGTTAGAACGAAAAGGGGCGAACCCAGGATTCGGGTCTGGGGGGGGCTGTGGTCATAGAAATTTTGTATCGTAGTGACGAATGTCGAACCTCATGGCTTATATAAATCAAAACACTTTAACTTTACAGGCTTTCCTCTCCTGACAATAAGAATAATAAAGAACACTACAATACTTTCGATAATTTAATAAAAAATACAATGAAATAACCGGCCAAAAAATGTTTTCGACCGCGCCAACGCTACAAGTGCAAGTGGAATGACTAGAAATGTAGGAAAATTTTCGAGCCTGTCAAGTCAGAAAGCAATGTTGTCACGATTTTATTACTATTTTTTAAAATGAAAATTAAGATCAAACAGTTGTAGTGATTTTAAATTAAATCAAGAATTTTGGTTTAGCTCTTGGGGGGGGGGGGGCTGCAGCCCTATAGCCCCTCCCCTGGATTCGCCGCTGGAACGAAAGGGTCTCATTAAGAGTACGGCATAACTAAAAAAATGCATGACCATAAAAATGAAAACTTTTTTTAAATTAATTTTAGATTGTATGGAAAATAATGACTTAAAAAATTAAGAAATAATGAATTATGTGGACAAATGATCTTCTAGAATTCTCTATTTAGAGAAAAAATACGGAATATGTATTTATTAAATTGATATTTGTTTGATGACAACTTTTACTACACTATGCATAGTATGCACTTCTATACCACTTACAATTCGTAATTTATATGTATCACAATCATAATTAAATTATCATACATAGTAGACGTTTTAGTTTTATTTATACTAAGGACTTTTCATTTCTATTCAATTTCGACATATTGGAACTTTGGAGGGACATTCTTTTCCATGTGCTTTGAAATCTTAGAAATATTATTTGGCCTCATTATAACGATTCTTTTTCTTACATTGCTTTGAAGAGGATTACTTGAATTCTAATCGTAATCTATATACATTTGTATAACTATGCAAAGAATTGCATTGAATCACTGAAATATTCTATTGAACTCTTTAAATACAAGAGTAATTTTTATACAGAGTTCACAGTCTATCTTAAAGATGTAGTATTTATGACATTTATATTTAATGAAAAGCTATATATTGGCTTTTGGAAAGATAATTGTTTATGATCTTGAGAGAAAAACATCATTGCCATATATCCACAATATTAGAACATTTAAATTTTGAATGATGTATACTTTCGCAATTATATTTCTTTAAAATAGTAAGTTTTTAAGTAAATTTCAATTTTGTTAATTAATTTTTACATGAAACGTGTTAGATAACTAGGGTCATTATTTCTCTTTCTAATTTATATCAATGTACTCGTTCTTCAGTGATCTTCAAATTGCAGGTCTTTCAGATGTTTCCATGAGGGATCATTTTAGAGAATGGGTTACCACAATCTTGATGTAAAAGTTGATTCTATTTTTCAAACACTTTTATTTAATTTGACTTGTTTCATGTTCGTAAAGATAGAATTATGTAGTCTATTTTTCACTGACTTCCTGATATGCCTGAGTTTTAAAATTTTGTACACTTCTTCGTTCTCAATGACAATGTTCTACGTTAATGTTTTAAGAACTCAATAAATCATCAATTGATTTTTTACCCTTGAAAAGGTTTGGCCGTACGGTGTACGGGCTACCCAAAGATGGCTCAAACTAAATTGTCCGTACGGGTTTCGATATTTCCTCCTTTCGTTTTTCGGTTTGCCTGTACTTAAAATTCTCGTAACAACACTATCATTATTTTTTAACTGATGGAGTAGCTTGACCGTGTAACGGAAATGCTTTCCAACCAGGTTGTTTGTTGAAAATTTCTTTTTAATCGCCGAAGAACACAAGCACAAATTTATGCAGCAAAAAATATGCCTTTTCTATCAACGCTTCTGCTAAAAAAAAATTGACCGGCTAAGAGGTTAATTAGATTTTGATTCTGTACTAGTAACGCCATTTGATATTGCGTTAAAGAAAAAATTGATTTTAAGGTTGAAAAGTGGAAAATAGTAATAAATAAAATATTTAGTTCCTTAGTATATTAATAAAATGTGTTCTTAAAATCTATTTTAATTAATTTCCTGATCAGAGCTCTTTTTATGCTCTTTAATTTGTTAATTCTCATGTAGTGTGAAACTGAATATTTTTCGAGATATTCAAGAAAAACTGAAAAAAGGAAACCAGAAAACGCGCATCGGCTTCTGCCGATAGATAGACATTGCGTACAGAATTCTCCCGCTGTAATAGATTTAAAACGTCTAAGGGGACTCAGCACCAAAAAACAAATGTCTACAATTTTTATCAAACTTTATTAATTTTGCAGCAGATAGATGTAAAATGTGCTGAAACATAAATTTATAAAATATTTTTCAGGTTCAAAAGATAGAAATTTAAAAATTTTTAATGTTTAAAAAAAAATTAAGCCTTTTTTTTATATGCTTCTTCTCATACAATTTTTAACATTTTTCCCCAATTTTTTTAAAAAGTACCTCACAATGTACTTAACAGAATTAGGTATCAGATTTTTGATATCTACATTAGTTTCCGAGTAAAAAGAAACATTGCTCACAATTTTGTGAATATTTTTGTAAAATATCAGTTTTCAATTTGTACATTTTCAAAAAAATTAATAATCAAAGTTTTCACGAATCCATCCCTCATTCCATTAAACATGCATTTTTGAGTAAACAAAAAAAAATCCGGTAATTAGAATAAAATGTTATTGACTTTTAGCATTTTGTAGCAGACACAATTTTGAAAAAAAGCAAATTGAGAAAAACAGCTTTAAATATTTCAACACAATAATATTGTAATAAAACAACTTATATCAAGCTAGTTTTTTTCAGAGAAATAACCTGGCATTTGTAAATCCTAAGGTATCAATTTTATTAATATACATTATTTCCATAATTATTAATGAGCGGATAGATTTCTAATTATCCGAAAATCTATATAGGGATAATGAGAAAAATTTCGAAAAAATTAGGAAAAATTCACTTTTTTTCTTTTTTTGTAGTCAAAACATTTAAAAAGAGATATGCGGTTCTATTTATCAAATATCTATTAATACACAGCAAAACTTTTAAACCATTTTATTGAAATTTTATTGACATTGAGAAATCCAAACAAAAAGAGAAGTAAAATCAATGATGATGATGATTCAAATGTGCTTAGTAAATAATAAGAAGCGAAAGCAGTAAAACTCTTAACAAACAAATAATAAACCGTTATGGTTCCAAAAAACTGTCTTGCTTTGCTTTTATCGGAAGAAATTAGGCGGATTTGCAACTTGCACACGAAATATGCATAATTTAAACATTGGAAGTGGGCGTGGGACCTGATAATGCATTAGACAAAATAACTTCATATCTCACTAAATATTTGTCCGATTGTTTTGAAACTTTCAGATTATTAAGTGAAAGGTTCAAGGATAATTTTCCACTCAAAATTGGAAAATCGACATTTTCATCGATTTTCTGAAATTCTTAGGGTGCCCAGTACGCGGTGTTACCTATCCAAAAAAGCTTTTTTTTATTTCCTCTCTCATTTGAAAAAAACCCGTAGTTGTAACATTATTAGGTTTTATTCATTAATTTTCTAAATATGTCCCTCAATTTTCAGACACCCTGTATTTTTTCCTATAATGTTAATGGAATATTTAACCTCCTTATGATATGCACTTTAAAGCTTGAACTTAAATTTCTAACTGCAGATTACACATTCGAACGTTCACAATAGATAGACAGCTGTTTCTGATTTAAATTTTTATGAAAATAGAAAGGAAAACAAGAAAAATAATCAAAAACCTGAACATGAGCATGAAACTCTAAAATAAGTTATTTCAAATATTGGAAAAAATTCTAATTCATAGAAATCCTGTTGCATTAAATCAGAAAAAAAAATTGCCCTATATTATGAGAAAAATTTATTTTAATTTATCTTAAAACATAGACATTGAAGAACAAATAAGAAACTGTTTTCCTACTGTTGAAGTCATTCGAAGATAAAATCTACAGCCCATTCCAATGCCCGTGATGTTGTCAATTCATGCCTTTCCTCTTTAGGAATAAATAAATCCATCACACCTAGGTGAAAGCAATGGGACAGAGAGGTAAAATTGTTCATCATCAGATTACAGACTCCTCAATTAACCCTCTAAGCGTTTCACATGTATTTTTCCGTTTCTCATATTGCCCTCAAAAGCAGATAATCATGTTCACGCGTATAATTTCTTAAACTACCACGGATGAAATACTCTTAAGATATCTCACAATTCAGTTCCAATTATTCACTTTAAAAGCAAATTTTTGTGGTTTTAAAGGTAGTACCTCAAACCAGCTAACCACTCAGAGGGTTAAACACGCAGAGGAAGGCGATACTTGAATGGTTTAGTCGTATAACAGAAAAATGAAAATTATTTGCTAGTACATCATATATTCCCATGTGAAGAAAATGCTTAATATGAAAAGAAATTGACGTTGTTAAAATTCAATTAATAAAGAATTTTTAGGAAAAATATAAATTCAAGGGAAGTTATTTTAAATATTTATTGAACTAAACTATTAATTAAAAAGTCCTAGACTGCCAAGAAGAAGTTTTAAAAACAATATTTAGGCATTGATTTTTCAAGTCTTTCGCTTCTTTGCTTTCTTTTAGGGAACATCAAATATTAGCATATTAATAATAACATCGGCGATCTTCTATTTGTTCATGTTTTCATGGCAAAAAAACACGTTCTATGAAGGTTTTTTTTCCTTTGCTTGTTCCTACATTCGCCGGTTTATCTTTATTCGATAAATATAGAAACTTGCGTTTAAGAGGAAAATAAAATAAAAATGGATCGCCTGCTATACTTTGCAACTTTTTTCTCAAGCCCATACTCCCTCCGTAGATTTAAATCAGCTGTTGAGGATGCCATAACCAACTGAGTTATATATTCTACGCTATCGATACTTTAGAAGATGAATATTTTAGCATCCCTAAGAAATCTTCTTACGTCACAGATATCGTGTTTCCTCAAAACGCTCGAGTGTAAGTTATTGGAACATTTTGTTGAAGCCCATATTTGTTTTCATGCTTTGGTTTCAAGGTTTCTATCTTGTGGTCTTTTACTCGAAGAGTTTCGTTGAAAAATATTGAAAGATTGCGACCCAAAAGACATAGACTATTTGTGCTTTTATCAAGAGTGTTTTTAGGCGTTTTCTGACGGCAACTCCAGTTAATATCTTTCCTTTTCGATAGTTTATTCTGCACTGTTCAAGTTTGTTTTTTTCAATAGAAAGGGATATTTATAGATATTTTTGAAGAGATTATATCTTCTTTCTCATTTCCAGATGCTGTAATTCGTTTGATCGTATTAGAATTAAAAATATTCATGTTGATCTCGAAAAGAAAGATTTTTATTGCAGATGAATTTAAAAACTTAATCTAATTGAGAAAATATGCGTCCATTTGAAGAAAAGCAAGATTAAGGACAATTTTTGTGGATAACTTGGTTAGATTTCTTTTGTACAATTTTTTTCATTTAATGTGACATGCATAAAGTTTTATTTATACATCTAAATTTAACATTAGCCCACATTTTTCTAAATATGTTAACGAACAAATGTTTATATGTCCCAATCCAAAGTACACATCACTAATAAGCATTTAACGGAACAAACAGAGATCTGTTACACACTACTGGTGAAATCGAAAGATAGTCCTGACTAGAAAGTTTGATAAAATGACTTCAACTCAGTAAATGCTTATAAAGAATATGAAAAATAAAAATTCTAATCATGCATAATTTCAATAAATAATGTTTCACAATTGCCAGAACAACAAACATATGCTGATTAACTGAACAACAAACATATGCAGATTGAATGAACAACAAACATATGTAATACAATGTGACATATTGTTTTCAGGCCAAAATTATCAGCTAAGCACAGCATCACATAACTAAATTATAATTTAAATAAAAATAAATGATATCGAGAATGCATAAATTTAGTAGGAGATCCCAGGCGAGTCTCCAAAATCAAAACTCATTTCGCAGTTTCTCTACACAAAGTCCGGGTGAAACAGACTCGGAGAATTAAAAATTGGCAGTATCTAGCTTCGCTGTCTATTTTGCCCACCTGAATATAAGGCATATGACCCCACTTCCTTACGACCAGCGAGCTTCGCTTACTATCGTCGTTTGGCTTCAGCAGAAAAAAAACAACCTTCTACTTCAAAGAAACCACCTTCGCAGCTGTTTCCCATCCAAGTGAAAGAATCAAATTACAGCACAAGCGGAGAATATTATCTAATTTGCTTTCTTCTACCAGTCCATGCACCACATGTGTCCCTCCAAGCCAGGATTTGGTGATTCTTTAACGCTCATATACATCTCCATGCATCACAATGGCAAAGTTGCTGCTCATACACATTGAAGGATACGCGTATAAAGAGCGTGGTAATTTCTAGTGACAAATCATTTCAAGAAAGTCGGTGGGCGTGCATTATTATCGCCTTTCAGATGACCTCATAGAAAAGAAGTCGAAGCATAAAAGGTCAAGAATCTACGGGATCAATTACGAGGCCAATCAATTTATCTCGGAAACTCAGAGATGAGTACTTTTATTCCCTTTTGTCTCAAATCCTATAGATTCCACGATTTGATTGCTTAAATTCTCAATTTTCCGTATTCTATCATCCCTTAAAATTGTTACCATATATAATGTTGCACTTGTATTTATTTGAAAAAAGATAAACTCATTAACTCATTTCTATTATACACAATGTTTCTAGTCAATATGATATGTAATTCAGCTCACAGCCCGGTGACTAGAGCGATTAGTATCACTGAAATATAAATAACAATAGTAACCCCCATTCCCCTGTCTCCACATGGGGCATGTGGGTTACTATTATTATATTGATATTTATAACTTCAACGACACAAATCATCGATACCTAAGTTATTCCTCTGCCTATTATTTTATATCTAGTTTTCCCTCTTAAGATACAACCATAATAGCCCTTAATCTTTAGCAAATAGGGACTTGGTTTGTATGAAAAGCAACGAAATAACGCGCCCAATTATCCTCCACTGTAGTTATAATTCCTGTAGTTCTTGTTTTCTATTTTCCATTTTTTTTTTCTTCAGAGGACCACAAGGTTAGATCAAAGAAAGAGAAGTTTCACTTTCTTAGTTGTTTTTAATAGTAGGTAAAATCAATTGATAAAAGTAAAACTAGTGTTTCTCTTTGATTTTTGTTTAACTCTAAGCGCAAAATATTTCAAGTTACTTTAAAAATACAATTTTTTAATATCTAGTAAAAGTTCATAATAAATACAATGACTATATCTATGATGTTTAAAATCTGCGAATACCATTCGTTGTATAGTTGTATACGTTAGAAAAAGGTTCAGAGCTTCTAGACATTTATGAAATCAATAAAATGGGTGATACGCCATCAACGTATTTCAATTCTGTCAACTGTACTGAACTGTATTTTTTTATATAAAATATTTTACTTTGAAATAGATAATATCAAAAGATGTAGAAACAATTTTTTATTTATGAATGATTTATGGATGAGTTTCAATTATTTCTAGCCAAGTAGTTAGAAATATTTTTCTTTCAAAGTATTTACGGAAAAGTAGACAACAAAGAGAAATCCGTTGCAACTTCTTCAAAAAGAGGTCTTTAGTGAACCTATTTTATCTGAGGAAGGGATGCGTGTTTTCAATTACTTTTCGAATCCCGGAGGACACCGAACAATCAGGAGCTAAGCCATCATAGTCCATGAAGACTCAGAGGAAAGAATAGCAGTAGTTGCTTTTCTTCTCTGTAAATCCCAAGTTGTAGCAAGTAAGGCAGCACCAAGTAACGCAGGCGGACGTGACAGATCTTCAACAATAATGAAAGTTTCATTAATCATATTTTTTAAAATGTTGCACGATAGCATAAATTAATGGCACTAAAATTTTCATTTCCTCTTAAATTTGTTTTGAAATGTGTTTCATTGAACAATATGTCTATAAGGGAAAATAAGATTAGTTTCCATAATAAAATATATATGAAAGAATATTCTGCTTTTCAATCTAACATGAATTCTGAAAATATTTTACTTTTACTGATACTCTTTATAATAAATAGAATTTAATTTTTAGAATTTCAGAAAAAATTTCAGGATATATATACGCTTAATTTTGATCTCCTTAAATTTGTTTTGAAATGTGTTGCATTTAACAATATGTCTAAAAGGGAAAATAAGATTAGGTTCCAATAATAAAATATATGTGAAAGAATATTCCGCTTTTGCCGCTCAGATGAATTCTGAAAATATTTTACTTTTACTGATACTCTTTGTAATAAATAGAATTTAATTTTTAGAATTTCAGAAAAAAAAATTTTCAGATATATATTACACTCAATTTTATCTCCTCTTAAATTTGTTTTGAAATGTGTGCGTTGCAACAAGGGGAAAAAATAAGATTAGTTCAATAATAAAATATATATAAGAAGATATTCCGCCTTTGCCCATCATGAATTCTGAAAATATTTTACTTTTACTGATACTCTTTGTAATAAATAAAATTTAAATTTTAGAATTTCAGAAAAATTTTCAGTATATATATACACTTAATACATTCTGGATTTGAAAACAGAATATATTTTAATTTGCAATTATAATGCATACTGAAAGACTGTAACTTTTGCGCCACAGAAATACTTAGATTTTTTTAAAAGATATAAGTGATGCATTTAGATTAAATGTTTTACCCATTGCAATTTAGATTCAGTTCATTCATTTCTTCTGCACTTACACTGAAAAATATCTTGGATTAATAACTATGAACATAATAATTATAAAACGATTAAGTGCAATAATTTTAAAGAGAATCCAACTTCATTTATAATTTCGCAAACATTCTGAAAATAATAGCTATTATACTGCATAATGTTTATTGACAAAAATAAAAGTGGGTAGAAATTAAAAAAGAATCACATCTACCTATTAAATCATTTAATACAACGTTTTCCTATTCTATATAACTACAATAAAAATATCGCAAATAAGTTGAGATAACCATGATAAAAGTCATTCTGAAAATTTCTTACGACATCTTGAAATAGGTGTATTTATTGATACTTATCTTTATTTAGATTGTAATTCATTTTCAAAAACATCATTTCCTAAGAAACCTGTTTTTTTATCTGAAGGTTAAAGATGCATGCATATTTAATTTCTAACAATTTATAAAATTTTTACTCTCAGATTTTCTAACTATTTTTAAAGTAGTCTGACTTCAACTTCAAAAGCTACAGTTAATGGATGGTTTCTTCCATTCCGTTTTACTTATGTTCATCTCTTATCACAAAATAATATATTTTAAATTATGAAAAATTAATAATTCTTTGACAGAAAGGTTTTTAATTGCTATTGTCTTCCTTTTAAAATAGTTATCTCGTTATACATTTTAAATATTTTATTTGCTGAGCTTCCTCATTCATTTTTTCAATATGGGTATTTACCAAAAAAATAAAGCTTTCGATTAGAGTAAAAGCAGTAACATCAGTGTTCACATAAAATAAATCTCACCTTCTAGCGTGTCCATTTTTACTTAGAAAGACACGCTTGAATTCCTTTTCTTTGTCATTTCATTGATAAACGTGCGAATTTCTGAATTTTTTTGCAACTTTTCAGACGTCATATGACCAAAGTCGGAGGTTATAAAACTCACCGACCTTCGCACTATGATTTGTGTATTTATGCGTTGATTTACGAATGCATTTCGAATTTTTTCCGTGTGAAATACATTTCGATTTTATTATGTGTACCTTTAAACGCAGTTTGGATAGATACACAAATTATTTTATTTTAATCATGTGCAATGGATCAAATTTTATTACAATAATAACTCTCATGGTATACAATATTTTTACATAAGTATACTAAAAAAACCCGATTTTAAAATTTTAATAGAAAGAGTAGTTACAATAAATTAATGCAAATATTTGTTTTTATATTTCAAGAAATGCTATAGAGCTTCAGTGTGTTACAATAAGAAAACAACCGTTAAACATAGTACTATAATGTTAATAAAAACTTTGTATCTTTTCTTATTCTTTCCAATAGTTAAAGACATTTTCTGAGGTGTTAGCATGACTTTAAGTAAAATCTCAAGTTTATATTCACCCTTTTCTATTTTCAATTACTTTACAATAATAATGAAACATATAGTTTTCTATGATAATTTCTTTTAGGCAGTAATAATAATTAAATTCTCTAAGTTCCAAACTCAGAGAATGAAGCTGTAGCTGAAAACGAATATTTTTATAACAAAAAGTCTAAATGTATACAAACACATGGAATAAAAAATACGTATCAGGATGAAAATAACTAAGAAAAATGACAAAACATGTCTTCAAGATATTACCAAAAACAAATCGAATAATTCTGCCTGATACAAATACTTCTACTCTGTAGTCTTACTCTAAATTTGTGAAGATCTTCAAGAACATTTTAGTTTGGAGCTTTAAGGAATAGTATAATGATTCGAAAACTTTTCTAAGAGGGTTATACGTCCTATTTTCGCAACACGGCCATAAAACTCCCCTCAAAGTAATGAGAAACAGGGATTTTATCCCGCTGTTTCGTGAGTTTCAGCATAAATCCGATTGAGAATGTTTCGGTGGTATTGTGCCTAGGAATGGCCATCAGGTGCTTAGAAAACGTTGACGAGTTACGTGATGCCATTAAAAAAGATTGGAGGGAAGCTCCTTTGGCTTATTACAGAAAAGGTTTCAAGGTCTCCTCACTAAAGTTTCAGAGGTGTAATTTGAATCATACGAAGACCTAAAAGGGATATTATCTAA
>BGPR01006968.1:43675-75256 GCA_013235015.1 Araneus ventricosus
GGTGTAATTTGAATCATACGAAGACCTAAAAGGGATATTATCTAAACATATCGTAAGATTTGCTTTGATAGGAAAACGCTTCTTGAACTTGTTTATTACGTGTTCTATGAATCACATGAAGATCTATCAATTTTTCATATTCATAAAAGTTTCAGGGGTGTAATTTGAATCCTACGAAGACCTAAAAAGGATATTAACTAAGCATAGCATAATATTTGTTCTGATAGGAAAAAGGTTATATTTACATTATATTACTTTTTACATGTTTTAAGAATCACATGGAGATCTATTGATTTTTCATATACGAAATATGTAAAGCATAATCATCAGAAAATTTGATCCCGAAATTCTGATGAATCTTCACATTTTAGAAATCCCTGAGTTTACGAGCACGGTTCTGGATACTATGTCTTTATGGGTGTCGACAAACATTTCTTGGAAAAAGGTGACGAGTTACGTGATGCCATTAAAAAAGATTGGAGGAAAGGTCCTTTGACTTATTACAGAAAAGTTTTCAAGGTTTCTGCACTAAAGTTTCAGAGGTGTAATTTGAATCATACGAAGACCTGAAAGGGATATTATCTAAGCATATCGTAAGATTTGCTTTGATAGCAAAACGTTTCTGTTTTCATGAACTTATTTATTACGTGTTCTATGAATCACATGAAGATCTATCAATTGTTCATATTCTAAATGTGCAATACATAATCATCAGAAAATTTGATTTGATCTCAGATTTTCAGGAATTTTCCCATTTTAGACTTCCTGTATTCAAAAGAAACGTTTTTGAAATTATGTCTCTCTAGATATCGGTTTTTTTATCACTGTAACTAAAAACGGAAAAAGCTAAATGACTAACTTCTAGCATGTTTTCTATACACTAAAATTGGAGGTAAGTATGAAATTAATGAAAGGGAGTCTGTTTGTCTGTTTGTTCGTCCATGTGGACGTTAACATCAAAAGTTAAAAACGGAAAAAGTTAGGTTGATGAAATTTGGCATAAAGTTTTATCACAAGAATTGTAAACCTGGGTCAATTTTTGACCAAACTTTTTAAACTGTTGAGTTCCTGTTGATCTGTCTATTCGCGTACAAGTGAACCCTTTAACTCAGAAACGTAACAATCTAGATAATGTTGACACCAAGATTATAGATCTGTATTAAATTTTGGACCCTACAGACCAAAAATAAAATGCCCAATGCGGAAATATCTTCGTTGTACGAAGTAAATAAGCAGAAAACTCGCCATATTGTAGAAGTACACGAGAATGTCGAGAATGCGACAATCAGGATGTACTTTTCCAATAAAGAAGTATAAAAATAGTAATACAACGTGTACTCCATTAATAATCCTGCGACCTAACAGCACGAACATAGAAGAAAATAAATGTTGAAAGTGATTTCATTTCGATATTTGAGTTAACCAGTGGGAATAGCCTCCCCTAAACTTTCTCGTATACTGCTCAAAAATTTGTCATTTCCCCTTCCCTTGCGTGTATAAAAAAATCGAACCTACTGTAATCCAGAATGCAACGAATATCAGAAGGTTTCCCATTGCAGATTATAGTGATTGTAAAATATTTAAGTGAAGAATCATATTAAAAGAGATGCCTATGTATTAAAACTTAGCAATATTTATTTTCCATCACACTCCAGCAAGATCCGCTATTACACGAGCGAGCGAAAACAAAACAGGAGATAAAACATATCTATCACAAACTACGTCTCAAGGACAAAGTAACGTAATCCTCCGGCTTGGAACTAGAGATTGCTAAGTACGCATGCGCATGGAGATCGGTTTTGAAACGAATGCTTAACAAGTATGCAATTATACAGACCGACAGACAGTCAACCCGTAGACGGATTTAGCCCAAAATGTTATACGGACCTACATTCATGACGATAAATCTGTGTACCAAATTTTATCTATCTAGCTATTCATGTTTTTGAGTTATAGTGTTCGCATGACTTCGGACATACAGACAGACAGACTTCCTGTTGACGGATTTTGTCCAAAATTTGATAGAAACCTACAAAGTATGTCTAAAGGCCACATACCGAATTTCATCCCCGTAGCTCTAATAGTTTTCGAGTTATCGTGTTCACAGACAGACAGACAGCCACACAGACAGACAGACATAATTCCAAAATTGTGTTTTTCAGACTCAGGGAGGTCTAAAACGTGGAGATCCGTCAAAATCTCGAGTTCAAATTTTTTGACGATTGCAATACTTTCTCTTTGCGTACTTCGTATACGAGAAAGTAAAGCCAAAAATAAAACAAAAGCTTTTGAATGAATCTATACACCTTAACACATTGACTGCCGTTCCCGCGCCAGTGAGTAATGTGGCATCATCGCCAAGGAGTCTTGTGCGCCGGAAACGCAATGTTTCAATATTTATTCTCGGGCTCCGTTTTGGGTATATATGCTGGTAATGGCGTGGAATGAAGGTTAGAAAATAGTTGTAAATGTATGTGGTTTCAAATATTTTACTTATTGAAAATATAGCATGAGTTGTTTATTTCTTATAGTAAGTTAGTCAGTATATGGATACAACCTACTCCTGTGTCACGGTATTAACTATCAATACGGCTTCACATGACCGGCAGTCAATGTGTTAATTAATCATTAATTACTTCAAATTAAAAAATTTATAGGTAAAAAATTAAATTCCATTATTTTTGCTTCGAAACTTTTCAAACTTTTTTTATAGTAAATTAATAATTCTTGCATGGCATAAGGAAAATTTCAATTTTTGTTCAAAGTTATCTTGACGAACAACACTTATAAGGACTCAAAGAAATGTTTGATCTGTAGGTAATTAAATTTTTCCTCTGAATCACTCATTCTATCCTGAAAAATTGCACTGAGCCTTTGAAATTGAACTTCAATCCAACTAATCAATTATTCTTCTGCTCTCAAGTTTTCAGAACTATAATTGATTTTTTTCTCTTTCTTTTCAAATTCTATCTAGATCGGCTAAGACGATTTCAAAGACATATGCCATTTGAAAAATAGGTACGAATGAAATTGCTTTTAATTTCTCGATTCAATTTAGAGTATAATTGTTCTACGCTATGTTTCGAGAAAATTCATTTGTAGTTTTGTGAATAGCACTACTTTTTCACCCATTCTGTAGAATAATATTGTCCCGCTTTCTTTGGACATTCATCAAAAACTGGTGACTAGAATGGAATTAAATTTTCAGTGTTTTCTAACAACATTCTGTGAAATATGAACTTCCTATCATTTCAGTTTGAAATAACTATAAGTTTGTTTACATTATACTTTTAAATTAATTAACAAAGTAGTTTTATTTCAAATAACATTGATGCAATTTATACCTGGTTATCAGCAATTTTTTAATTTAAAAAAATTGTTTCAATTACCATAGGATTGTAAATTTTATTTCAGAATGTATTTGTCAGTAATTTCATTATCTTGTACGTCTTTAGGATTTGAAAATTAGTTTTTAATTGCTTCATGCATGTTCACTTAAAAATGAAAAAAATGTGACTCCTGTGAAAAAACCGCTTTGAATATTAAGCTTATTTCTTTAATTCTTGAGCTAAGATATAAGCTACATTTGAAACTTTCTATGAATGATAAGTAAACTTTCGCAATTACTTGTGCTATCTGAATGCCTCTCAAAATTTTCAGTTAAAATTGTGATACCACTAGTTAATTAAAAGAGTTTTGTCAGATGTGTTTATCTGTTTCTATTCTAAGCTCAGTAATTCAGTACTTTCCTTTTTATTCGTTTATTTTTCGGTGTTTCGGATCGTTATTATTAAAAGCAAGCTTATTTTCCCATTAATTAGAAATAAAGTATTGTTTTAGCCTTGCAGATTTGTTTTGCTGTCCAACGTTATATATTATAATAGTTTAGCTTTAGTTCTAGAAATAACAGTTTATGCCTTTCCTGCTTGATATATATGATTTTGATACAATTTTCTTAAAAATTTCACAAGCAATTAACAGATGATAAACTGGACAGAGGCCATTGGAAAAGGAGCGTAGTTAGCAGATATATGAAAAGGAAAATCTCTAATGTTTAACCCTTTAAATGAGGTTGTGGTTTATAAACCACGTGTTGTGGCTGTGACTTAGGTACCACTATATTATAAAAATATTTTTCCTATATAAATAAAATAAAATAAATACTTTTTTCTTATCATTTATTTAACCACTAAATTATAAAAATATTTTTTATAAAATTAACTAAAATAAAATTTTTATTCTTATCATTAATAATTATAAAATATATACTTAGTCATGCAGATATTTTAGGTTAGCCACTTTATCACATTAAATACATGACAAATATATATCTTTTTTTACCGTTTAGAGCGATCGACTGTACTAAAAGTAGCCGCAGTTAAAGATTAAGAAACACTTCTTTACTGTATTTTACATATTTCTCAGAGGTAATTCGTATTTATATTGCGACCATTCATTTTGTTGTTTTTCAATTTATTTCGATTAATTTATTATTCTATTAAAAATTATTAACATGACAGTTTTTTTTTGTAGACGGAAAGCTGTTTAGTAAAGAAATGCTAAATTGAATTTGAGTTGAAGGTTTTTTCGATTAATTGATTTTAATTAATAATCTAAAATTTATATTTTATAACTTTTCTTTTATAGACTTTCTTACAATCATTAATAAAGATATAAATGACATTTTATTTCGTAGTTTTATTAATGTTCCGGTTTCAAGTAAAACGGGGACATTTGAGGACAAACCTCGTTGATTTGAGACACCGTTGACTCAAAAAGACGACACCTGAGCCAGTGAGTCTCATCTCAAATATTCTACATCTTACAACGGGAGAACGTTTAAGCCATGACGTCAGAATTAACATGTACAGTCGCGGACAAAAACTAACCACCCATCATTATTCTGCATCGTTCATTGGACATTAAAACAAAAGGTACCAAATTTCAAGAAATAACGTCAGCTAAACGATTCCATTTCTAAAAATTTCATGGGGGGTCGTTTCATATTTATTATTACACTAACTTCAAAATTTCTAATAGCAACACCCATTTTTTTCAATGGAATTCAAAACTATACCAAACGTTATGCTCGGATACCAACTTTTATCAATCAAACTTTATATGTTTCGAAATTATAAGCAAATAAAAGTTTGAGTCTCTAATGTTAAAGTAAAATTTTGAATTTTTGTTGATATCTTCAGATATAATATAGTTCTTGACCTTAGATGAATTAGTATGAAGTAGTATACACATTCTGCATCATTACTTTTGATTTTAAAATAATTTTGAACACAGGAAATATTTATTAAATTTTATGTTTAACAATTTTTGAGTGGCAGCTCCCCATATTTTAATAGCAATCGATGCAGGAAGCTATTTAATAAGACCATGCAAAATTTCAGCTTATTCTAAAAAGTAGTTTTAGAACATTCAATTTCCTATTTTCTCTGTAAAAAGATGCTCTTGTGGGGGCGTCCCTATATTTAAAAAAAGTAACATCTTTCACTCATTTAGTAATGTAATACATATGGATAAAATCATATTTTTTGGAGAAAATTTCATTTTGGCATAATTTCGTAATGCATCTAGTATTTATCGATTGTAAGAAATACTTTGTAACTTTTAAGATGACATTTGAAGAGCGAAATGAGTTAAAATTCTTCCACCGACATTTAAACGCAAGCAGCGATCTTCACTATCTAAATATGGAGACGGCCCCTTTTATATCGCGAGAACAAAATGTCAAATATCTTCTGATCTTTTAATGATCAATTAACCAAAATTGATATCTTGGAGTATTTTTTGATGAAGAATTTATTTACGTCATCAAAGATGGGTGTTGCCATTGGAAATTTTCAAGTTAGTGCAATTATAAATATGTAGACGACCCTTTATGAAATGTTCAAGTATGGAATCGTTTAGTAGACGTTATTTCTTGCAATTTGGTACCTTTCGTTTTAATTTCCGATGAACAATGGCAGAATAATGCTGGGTGGTTCGCTTTTTTCTCCGCGACTGTACCAGAATGGTACATTTCAGTCCCACATCCAATTCTTCAGTAATAGACCACCTTGACGCTACAACATTTATTGGATAATAATAATAAGCGTTATTATTATCATCATTATTAATTATTATAATAAAGCTGTTAATAATATTAATTATTATTGTTACAGAAATATAACGTTCAGCACTTACTTTTGAATGAATCATTTTTGGTATCCTTTGCCATTCTAAAACCAGCGGGAGTGTTCTCCCCTAAACTTTCTCGTATACTTCCCCAAAAAGGTGACGTTTCCCCTTCCCCCGCGTGGCTAAAAAAATTCGAACCTATTGTTACCCAGAATCCAATGACTATCAGAAGGTTTTTCATTATAGTGATTAGAAACTATCTAGGCAAAAAATGAAATTCAAAGAGATGCGTAACGATGTTCTTCTCTTACCGGCTCAAGGACAAACTGACGTAATTCGCTACTCCGTAATGAAATTCCTCTCCGCTCTTCTGCTACGCATGCGCGCGGAGATAACGGATTCTCTTCAAAAGTAAATTATACGGACCGACAGACTGTCAACCCTTTGACGGCTTTGGCCCAAAATTTTATACGGACCTACATTCATGACGATAAAACTGTGTAAAAAATTTTATCCATCTGGCTTTTCAAGTTTTTGAGTTTTAGCGTTCGCATGACCTCGAACATGCAGACAGACAGACTTCCCGTTGACGGATTTTATCCAAAATCTGCTAGAAATCTAAAAATTATGTTTAAAGACAACATACCAAATTTCATCCCCGTAGCTCTAATAGTTTTTGAGTTATCGTGTTCACAGACACACACACACACAGACAGACAAACATAATTCCAAAATAGCGTTTCTCGGACTCAGGGAGGTCTAAAACGTGGAGATTAGTCAAAATCTCGAGTTCCAATTTTTTGACGATTACAATACTTTCTCTTTGTATACTTCGTATACAAGAAAGTAAAAAAAAATTAATGGTGAGATTTCAGTAGTGTTTAGAAGAGCATGCTCAGTCCTTTACGAGTACGTTTATCTTCCTCACACAATTATCATTAATATGCATCAACATTAAATTTAGAAACTATATTTGCATACTCATATGATTGTAATGTTTTGTGCTCCGCAGCATTTAACTTAATGAAATACTACTTTAGGTTTCTTTTCAACAAGAAGAAATTTGCAGTTTCACATAAAAATTCAAATGCGAGGCGTACAATATCCGCTGATAAGACGCAAAAATGCATGTGCGGCAAGCATCTCGGTTGCGTGAATGCGAACAAATCATTAATTTCTGTCCTGGGAAATGCGAGTCTTAAAATAAATAATTCATTTATTTTCGAAATGTTAACGACTCTTTTAGAGCATATTCATGTATTATTCAAGAATTAGTCCTTGAGACGATGAATCACGGATATTTTGATAGTACGATCTGATTTCTCTCTGGGTTTATGAACAGAGAAGGATGAAACTCATTCCAAAACATTAAATATTCAAATTACTTTCTTCATTCATTTTGAAACAAGGTATTGTTTTTTTCCTCATTCTGATTACGTTAAGATGCAGGTAGAGATTCTTGAAATAACTTGCTTTGAGAAGTTAAAATGTTCATAGGTATTTGAGGAGAAAATAAATGAGTATATGATCAATAAACGTAAATATTTTATCAGCCCTGTAATTCTGAATATGCTTGCTTAGTTAATTTTGGAATGTAAACTACTGTTACCCTTCAATGGAATTATGGAATTAGTTTGATTCATAAAGTTTGTAAACTTATCTGCTAGACTGGAGACGGCAGACTCTACATTGATGGTCCTGATGCTCTAATGACTCACAGTCTGTGGATTTACTTTTATTTATTTACAACCCGCCCCGACCCAGCCTATCCAAGAGGGTGTAAGGCACAGTCTGTGGATAGTATAGGTTGGAGGGAGGATTTTTTGTATTGCACTGCAGTCGCGGAATCTTAACCCTCAAAGGCACGGGCTGGCGTATAGAGTGCGCCAAACAGGGAAAAGTTCCAATACAGCATTGATATTTTTTACCTTTTAGAAACCAAAAAGATGTCAAAACTGAACCTTCGTGAGCCTAAATTATATTATTCAATCAAAAGACTATGGCACTTGGGTTTACAGGAGCAAAATCAATAAAAAAACAAGGTGCCGTACTGAGTGCGCCGCCCGTGTCTTATTGTTATGGGAAAATGCCCGTGCTTCTAAGGGTTAATTGAAGTCAGTATATATCCGCATTTCCACTCCAGGCTTTGAGAAAGTAGAAAGAGTTTTGTCATATATATATATAAAGATCCTATGCTAAATGCATTAATTCTTTAAACACCTTTTAAAGTATGTCCATTAGTGTTCGCTGATCTGAGAATTCGTTTGGAAAAAAAATTGCCATTTTATCCGTATTGAAGCTATAAATGAAATGCTTTTTCATTTGGAAACTATCAATTGACTTCCGCAGTCAATTTATGGAAAAATTCGTTTTAAATTTTAACTTTAAGTTGGTCTTTCGTCTAAAACTAGAGTCGCCAGAACCCAGTTTTGTTTCATTAAATTTATAAATATCATGTTCTGAAGTAACATGAGGGCTATTTGGAACGGACCTCGTAAGTTTGAACTATTTTGAGATGATGGAGATGACACCCCAGCTGGTATCCACTTTCTAAATTCCGAGCACGACTGACACTCGATGTCGTATTTAACTTACACCAAACCACAGACACGGCTGATATTTGGTGGGATCGAGTTTCGAACCTGAAACCCGAAACTTAATTGCTTTGACAGCACTGGAACACGCATTCGGGGCCTGATACCACCGGTCTTCCCCGTTTACATGGGACTGGTGCGGGACGAATGCGTCAAGTTCAGATGTTCCTCCTTGTGTGTAGTGAAGAAGTTTATAGTGAGGTCACCTGAGAATCTACAAACCTTTTGCCGCGGCAGAATGGAATTTTAATCGAATAAATATTCATATTAAATTTCCATTTCAGTTCATTGTGAACATGTGTAGTTGGAATAATTATTCACACGGTCTAGGCAGTTATTTTTAGAATTGCATTCTAATTTCGGTGATAAGGTTCTAACAAAGATGCTTAAATTGAAAAATTAATTAAAATGGATGAAATTCTGGGTGTCATTTCCAATATTAATTTTAATCACATGAACAATCTTTTTTTTCATACAGATTGGCTGTTGTTTGCCCACGTTTTTCGTCCTTTTCATAAACAGATATTTTTGCAAATTAATATATTTTTATATCTATTTACGAACGCATCATTAATTATGTTTATTATTTTCGATGGCTTAAAAATACATTTATGTTTATATTGCATACAAAATGAAATCATTCTTTAAATGCAATTTAATTTAAAATTTCTATATTTATAAATTATTCAAATATCATTTTGACCGAGCATAAAAATGTTGAAAAGAACACCGATAACTACAGTAAAACTTCGATTAATCAGTTCCTGTTATCCGCCATCGTCTAAAAAATATCAACACACAAACAAACATCTTTAAAATTTTCCATGAATTACTTTTACACCCTACTGTATGATGGTGAAAGTGACTGTACTGCATGATGGTGAAAGTGACTGTGCTGTATAATGGTGAAAGTGACTGTACTGTATGATGGTGAATGTGATTATACTGTATGATGGTTAAAGTGGATGTACTATATGGTGAAAGTGATTATACTGTATGATGGTGAAAGTGAATGTACTATATGATGGTGAAAGTGACTAATCGCCGGTGGTAGAGGAATTGACATTGATCTGGCACGCCAAACTCATCACCAACCAGTCGCTATTGTATTATAGATTTGCAAAAAAATTACTACTCTTTTATTCGAGTTAATATTGATCGTTTTGTAAAATTAAATAAAACATGCATGCATTATTCAGTTTTAAAGGATTTTATCATAATTTTCATCCCAATCCAGCACTGAAATCACAAAACTGTGCATACGTATGTAATAAACTAATTTTTTAAAACTTTGTTTAATTATTTTGGATGATACTTCATTTTTAATTACTTCCACTTCCACGTAAGAAACGCACTTCTACTTTCACTTCGAGTCACGAGTCTTTTCAGGGGAATACCCCTTTTTCCCGTGTATAACCTCTCTGCGTATTGTTAACTGCTCGTTTTTGCTCTGTCTTTAACTGTCGAGTAACACACGGCCGATGTTGTTCGTCAGTATGATCATGGGTTTTACTTTCAATATCATCTAAGAAGCTAAATTAAACTTATCACCGTCACCTGATCATGTTACTGAAATAAAGATGATTTTCACTTCAGCTGTGGATTTAATTATGAAAACACCCCAAAATTGAAGATGTTACATGTATTAAAAGATTTCTGTTATCCGTCACAGACTTGGTCCGGACGGTCATGGTTAATCGAAATTTTACTGCATTTCTAAAAAAAAAAATTCCGTCAGCATATATAATAACCATCCAAGGTTGATATTTTCACTATCACAATAAAAGTAAGATCCCTTCTAAATATATTGTAAGAAAAAAATTAATCTTCCATTTATATGCGCGAAATTTCATTGAAAATTATTCAAATTTCACCTTATTAATTAAAAAAAATTCGTTCGATTGAAAGTATATTTTTATTACATGGTATGAAAATCAATCATTCATTCTATGTAGTCAAATGCCATCTAAATTTATTATTTTATTTTTTGAATTTTAATAAACCATTCTTATTTCCCAAACATGTATTGGATATTATATAGGTATTTTAATACCTTAATAGAAAGAAAAATATGAAAATAGGCAACTGTCCGTATTTATTTATAAAAGATTTTTTAAAAAGATGTTAATTCCTTATTTTCATTACCAAATTACATACCGAAATGTTTTCTAAAAATATTGTAAAATTGTAAAATATAATACAGTAGAGTCTCGATAATTTGAGGTGGACGGGACCGGGCCTATCTGGAACTTTCGAAAACTCGAATTATCGAAGTCATGAAATTTAATAAATAAATGGAAATAAAAGCAAATTCTAAATTTCAGTGTAGTATATTTAAATGAAAAACGTACTTACATATTATTACATTACTGCCGATAGCAACAGGTTAATTAAATCTTAAAATAATTGTCAATTGCTTTTTGTTTAAACACATTGCTCCTATATATCGATCTTATATATATCCCGTTTTCTTTGGGAGGGGGCATTTCTTCAGGCGGCTTCGGGGTGCGCAGTGGACATACGACCTGTCGAACAACAATAAAAACCAAATGTTGTAATTCTTTCACGTGTTTGTGCATGTGTTGGTCATTATTTGGGAGCTAAACTGATTTTTTTCACTAACTCGGATTTATGGGAAACTCGAACAATCGCGACTCGAATTATCGAGACTCTACTGTACATATAAATTTAGGATTAAATTTAATTAATTAAACTTGGTATTTAATTTTTGTTATACCTCTTTATTTTTTCCTGTCATTTAATTAGTGATTGGATGTAGAATATATAAAAATAGTTTTATTAGTAATTAAATAGTGAT
Organism: Araneus ventricosus; assembly: GCA_013235015.1. Lineage (NCBI taxonomy): Eukaryota > Metazoa > Arthropoda > Arachnida > Araneae > Araneidae > Araneus > Araneus ventricosus. Next base: position 55,220 of record BGPR01006968.1, read on the forward strand.
TTGTTAACATAACGTTTCACGAAATGACAGCAACCGCTTTGCAATCCTCAATAATTCTTCTAGTCATTTAATAAGTGCTTAAATGTAGGCTCTGTTAAACTAATATCCATAATTTAATTACGCCACATTTAATAACCACTTCTTTTAAAGTACTGTCAGCAAAAACTAGATTAATTTGCACATTAATTAGCTAATTAACACTCAATTATTTAATTACTTCAGCTTTAACAAAAATTATATTACATATATTATTATCTTTGAAATTACCTCGAAAAATCTTTAATGTTTTCTTTTCTCCTAGAATGATATGTCACTTGTTTTCGAAAAGTGTCTCTTTTAATTGCGAAAGTCATCAGACATATAAGAGGATTATGGAAGTGTATCTCAAAGAAGATGAAATTTTTTTTAAGTTCAAGCGATCATTAATTTCATTCAAATCAAATTTGTATGTTCATGGACGTAAAAATACGAACTGACTGAAATTAATTATTGTATATGGTATCAGATTTATTATCATAGCTAACAAATCTGTTATAATTAAGATTTGCTAGATCTTAGTTATATTAATGTCCCGTTTTGAAGCAATATGAGGGCTATTTTGGGAAGAACCTCGTAATTTTGAACCGCGGTCAGATGACGAGGACGACACCTGAGCTGCCACTCTCCTCTCCGAATTTCCGTTTGCGTGCAACAGGCCCGATACACGACTCACGTCATTCAAGAGGATCTTCAGTGGAATCGGGTTTCGAGCCTGAAAACCGTTCGGCTCCGAGGTCGACACCTTACCACTAGACCACCGTGACCCTATAAAGAATTAGAGATAATTATAATGACATTAAATCGTTATTCGCTTATAATAATTATTGTATACCAAATAAACAAGCAGAATTTTTATGTAGTTGTACTTTAATTTTTTTAAAAAAATGATACTTGCACCACACAATTAATTTCTTTTTCACATTTAAAGCATTTTGTGAAGCAATAGCAAATTTTACTGTATTTATGAAATATATTACATGAAAGGTCAGACAGATAGTTTAAAAAATTAGCATTAAAATATAATTTCCAATATTTTCATATTGAAATAATTATTTAAAATGATTTTTATAAACAAGGGAAATATCTTTGTTGTCATATTTATTCTATTACCGCCTACACTACTGCTTATTTACATCATAAATTCGGTTGCTATGAAGCAATAATTACAAAACATTTTAAAACTTTTACATTCGTTAATGCAGTTAATATAGACAAAGTCAGTAACAAAGATAGTTTGATTATTAGCAAACCGAATAGCTTAAATTGCTTTCAAACGCCTATCGATATATATTACGAAATTCTTACGAGAATGAACATACTCTCATTTCCTTAATGCCCTGAAACTTCGGTACTTCCAATTGTAAAGTGTCAATTTAAAACTGTTTTGGCTCCAATCTACAGTCTTCTCAATACTTGACAGCGTTTTTATTATTCAGCACCTAATTATCCGCTTGATACTTATTGAATAAAACACCGTTTCGAACACTTCTCATGTTTGACTGTCAAATAAGAAGGCGTTTGCTAACAAATTCTATAAATATTTAAATTGAAGCTTTGAAGAAGGATATCAAAGATTCACGAGTTATCTAAAACAAATAAATTGTAGCTGTCTAGAAACAGCGAACAGCAGCAATTTGTCAAACGTCTTTGTGGACTGAAAAGGAAGAAGCCAATTCGAATTTTATTGTTTGGTTTGGAATAATCGGTCATTGAGAAGGGACATTTTTTTCTTTGTTCAACTGCGTATCAATATAGACAATGTAAACAAACGTCTCAAGCGTGACTGTAATTGAGCGATATTTACTCAGACAACAAACTGTATCTATGGTTTTTACTTAAGATTAAATCTATTTCGGAGGAATAAAGCTCTATAGAATAGTAGGTTTGTAAAAAGATGAAAGGTTATTAGTTTAGATAAAATGCGAAGATGCATTCAATGGAGTGTTTGAAGTGCATTTATAAATTTAAATTTGCATTATGTTCTTTGTTTGACTACGCTAGTTTCCAAAGAAATGCTAAAGAAAATAAAAATTTATAAATGAATACACAGTGTTAAAAATTTAGTGAATGGAATTTCTTGACGGGAAGTTAATTCTTTAAAGTATTCTGTACGCCTAAAATAAACTTTTATACTTATATTTTTACGATCGTGATGCGATGAATAACATGAAATTTTATCGCTTTTTCAGTTGTGTTAGAAATGAATTTAAAGGTTTTTTTCTTCAAAATTCTATGTTTCATATCATGCACGTGAAACAGATCTTTCTACATGTTTTAATGATTTTAAATGCCTTTAATGTTATGAAGAATAGAGTACTGATTAAGAAGCATTTAATATATTAGGGATTCCAGAATTGTTTAATTGTTTCGTCTAATTTAATGACTTCCATTTAATATTTACTAGCAGTACGCGCACGGCGTTGCCAGTGGAATCAGGACTTCAACCAAATGAAAAAAAGCCGCCCACAATGACACGAAAATATTTGAAAATTAAATCAAAACAAAAGATGTATATTATTTGATTTCCCCGCTTATTTTTCTTCGCGATAATGACATTTTAACTGTAGAAAAACAGTACAGAGTACGTTAATCCGAAACATTATTAAAAAATTGCAACGTGAAAATGAATATTATACAGCAAGCAAAATAAGCGAAACAAATAAACACGTTAAAACACTGCCGAAAATACTAATCGAAGTCATTCATTTGAGGTTATGACGTAACTTGCGCTCTACACCGTCGGCCAATGAAATTGCAATAATGCATTTTGGGAAGGCTCTGGAGAAACTTACGTGAGAGAATGCTCGCTAGAGAAAAATCTCTTTGAACTGACCACGAAAAAATTTATTTAAAAAAACGGAAAAATATATTTTAACCGTTCTAGTTTTAAATCCGACAGAAATGTTGCAGTCATCAGCTGGAAATTTTTTAATTGACAGCGTTATTAGAACGTCGGATGCGAGAATTTTAAGACATCTCAACTGAAAATTACCATAAAAGTGACTATTTTTCAAAAAATTATGAAAATTTAGTTAACTACGTTAGACGTACGAAACAAACTTCATTAGAACGGAAATCTATTGCTCTTTCCAATGGTGTACCTATTTGTTTTCGTACAATTATCCAAAATCATGCTATTGAGACATAAGTGCGAAAAATCACTCAAAACAACATAAAACATTAAATAAAAAATTTCTAGATTAAATTTTAAAATTCCGGCTTCAAGGTGCAATGCGTCAACATTACGACTACCTGTGTGCCAAATTTGATGGCTGTAAGTGCGACAGATTCGTCTGAACATCGCGCTCACACACGCACAAACATTGCCTTTTATAAGTATAGATAAAGAGAAATTATGAGATTTTTATATTGATTTTTGAATGAAAGAACACACAATATATTAATATTATTCAAATTTTTAATTATATTTTCAACTAACATTTTTATCAATCATTATTGGCTATTTAATAATATTACTCTATGTTAAAAATCACTTTGTTTTGCGTTTCATATTTATATGAAATTAATATGACTATTGTTTGACCACAGATTCTGAGACTACCTCTTTTGGACGATTTTACACCAGAAAGGGGTGTCAGGAAATGAGCCATATGAGCGCATTTCCGGAGTTTTTTGTTAGATCACGCTCAGTAAAGTGTACACATTGCCCTTCCATTCTTCACTTTCCCCTATTTTGTTGAAAATAACTCCGTCCGGCGCATGCGCAAACGCGCGGAGGTTTTCGGAAGCTCTTGCTATACAATAACTTGAATTTCTCTAAGGAATATAAAAATTATTCTACAAAGCATGATATAGAAAGTATTAACTTTTATAAATCATTTTACGTATTTGAACTTATACTACGAAATCTAGTCCTACGCTAATAATTTTTTGAAGAAAATAAATTACATATACATTTCTTAATTCTGTAATGATAACACACCAAAAAATACCAGATATATTAACAACTGTTTCGCTGACAATATTAGTTGTGTTTAACTTCAATTAAATCTCTAATGCATAACTTGATGCTGATGATTCCATGCACAAATCATTTTTAAGCCTAAAATTGAGATAGACATTATCGATGGTGTAAGGCTATTAAAACCGTGTTATTTTAATAGTCTTAAACCTGTTCTGCTTATTGTGTACATGAACCTTTCTAATGGAGTGAAGTCTTCTGACGTCAAATGTCCATTAAAATCGCAACTATCCGGGTCATGTATTTTCTAATTGCACGTTTCCTTTCGTGATGCTCATACTTCACGTTCTTATTCGGTATGTAAACTGCGCAGATAATAAACAGAATCTTCCTTCCTTAGTTTCCGACGACGATTATTATATGAAACAATGGGAACGGATTAATTTTCATTGGAACAATGGAAAACATTGTTGGAAAGTACTCAAAATGTGTATATATGTTTAAACAATAGTCATAATTAATGAAAAATTTACATGTCATTTCAGCTCAAAATATTATATTAGAAAGGTAATATTTTGAATTTTAAGATGATGTAAAAATCAGTTTTGTGTCAAAGTACGTAGGTTATTGACAAAAAACGTCAAAATTGTGTTTAATTTTTAAATCATTAAAATAAACTACTTTTAACTAATTCTAATAGAAATTTCAAAATAAAAACCCCTTCTAGGTGCAGAGTCCCCTTTCCATTTCAAAGTATATCTGAGCCAAAATTGGTAGTTCTATGTCTAACGGGATGCTCTGTAGAGAGCATCAACAGACAGGAAAAATGACGGGAGGCTGTCTTTTTCAAACAGCCGCTAATGATAACGGCGTAGGACTACTTTACTCGCGTGACTCTTTTGTTTCTCTAAATTACTCGCGATTCTCTTTTGTTTCTCTAAATTACTCGCGATTCTCTTTTGTTTCTCTGAAATACTAATGTATGGAAAATTGGCGAAATAAAATAAAACTAAGGTTACAATGAAAATTGTTTTATTTCTTAATAAAATATATTATATTATCAATTCTTTTGTTCTGAATACTTCAATCGTGCGTGGTTATGACACAATTATGTGTAGGATCGGTCGATGATATGAAAAGTAACATACATAATTTAATAATTCGGGACTAACGTTTCCTGTAAAAGTTGAATCAATATATGAATTCCCCACAGTACTGGGATAATTTGTTGGCACCATGTTTAAATCAAGATGCTTCTTCAAGTAACCGAACGCTTTCTCATTCCTTTTGACATCTACATTAAAGTCATTTATTTCAAGTTATTTTACCTTTTATCTCTAATATAAGACAATAGTTATGTTTTTAACATATGTAGTCACCGAGATATAGACTATCGCATCACCAATTCATGCGTATTTTTGACCAACTTTGCAACTCAATAGTCGCTGAACTATAATTCCAATTTTCAATTTTTTTTTTGTAACTTCTGTTGTTCCTTTATCTCTAAAATAAGACATTAAGTATTTTTTAACATATGTAGTTACCGAGATATAGAGGATCTCCCATGCAACGTTTTTTGTTGCGTTTGGGGGTGTGAATCAAATTCCTTCCTGAGACCCCAATGGGATGAACGTAGTCGTCCTACGTTAAAAAACAACATTAATAAATAATTTCTAGATGATAAGTACTTTGAGTTACAATGGAAATGACCTTTTAAAGTAAATTAGTAGGGATAAGGAATAATAAAGATGCTCTTAAGCACTTTTGTGCTACAGACAAAAGAAGGAAAAATAGGCAGTTCATAAAATTACCCTTCTAGAAATTTAATAATAGTTTGGATGGTTCAAATGTTTAAAGGTGAACAATTTGACCTTCTCCGATAACTGAGAAAATTCAACATTTCTAAAAACTATTTTGGGTTACGAAACTTTAACATGTGTTACTATTTCTTTCTATAATAGATATTCAAAGCCAGTGTACATTTTTTAAAACCATATACAGTTTTAAATTTTTTTATGATTAGTCTAGCACCCAGAAGGCCTAACGGTCCTCGGGGCCCGCAGGTGCATCACTTTCTTCACGTTACGACAAGCCAATCTAGAGAAAGGAAAGCTTCCAGCCAGGAGACGCTACACTGTTAACTCACAAAAACCTCCGCTGTCCAAAATGGCGAGCAAATAGTTCCGTTAAAAATAATTTATAATTTAATAAACCTTAAAACATTAAAGGAAATGACATAAAAAGTTAAAGCAATTAATAATTAAGTTGATTACTAGAAAAATAATTATGAAAAATTAAGATATTTAATAAACTGTAAAAATTACCGTTGAAATTTTAAAAGTTGCCAAAGATGCCACAATATACTAAAGAAACTTTGGTGGCGAAGATTTAAATATTTAAAAATATTGGTAAAACCGAAAAATGATGTAGTTGCATTTTTTGCAATCTAACAGTTTCATGACTGCTAACCCTTTAACTGATTCCAACGCTTTGGCCAGCCTTTTTCGAGTAGGCATCATTCAAACCTTTATACCATTTTGGTAAAGGCGAGACATGTAATTATAATTTTGTTAGCACTAATAGAAGCAGAGATTTAATTGTAATTTTGGTAATATGATAAAAGCTGACATTTAATAATAATTTTTAATATTGATAAAATATACATTTATTTGTAATTTGTTAATAGTGATTAAAGCAAAGATTTGTGCAAATAATTCAGATTGGAAGAAAAGATAGAAAAAGAAACATAACAGAGACAATAAGATTATATTACCAGGTTGAGAATTTATTTTTCTATTTTTTTCCATTTAATCATACTTTCCTCTTTTCGTGGAAGGTATTTCAACGATTCTACCAAACGGTTCATGTTATAAAAATTTGAAGAAAATTACTGTTATTTGTTTAACTTGTTTATGTTATTTTACTTGTTTATGTTGTCATCTGTTATTTGTTTTCCGTATTTATCACGACAGTTTTCATATTGCCGTGATAAATACCAATCTCATTATTTCCGTAAGATTCTTCTTCTATCTTCATTTGCTTTTGCTACTGTTAAGTTTATAATAGTAAAGTTATGATAGATATACGATCAGGTGTTTTTTCTACTGTTATGCTTTCTCGGGAAATTAATGTCTTATAAGAATTTTATTATACTTAATTTCCATTGCATTGCTGAAATATTTATCACACCGCCTTCTGCATTTGTTTGTAAAGTTTTTGTATTATTTTGGGAGTAAAATTTGTACTGTAATATTGCGCATTGATTATTAATATTGCTTTGTAAGATAGTTATGGTTGCCATAATTGCCAAGCATTGATACGCGACGTTTAACCCCTCACTACGTAATGTATCGAATTTGTTACATAATTTATTTTTCATGTTAATAATGATTAGAAATTTTTTGTCCACTTGTGCACGCTGTATCAGATTAGAAACATTATAATAGACCGGATAATAATCATTTGTTCCATTTTCCATGGACAGCATAATCCTATTGATTAGTCAGTTATTCATTTCCTGATACACCTATTGACATATTTACGCAGTTTTTAGGATTTAAAAGGAGTGTTGCTTTTCTGATGATTTCATCAATTGCTTCTACAGGTATTTACTATTTTATATTAATTTTAAAATACTTTTTATTGTTTTATAGAAAAGAAATAGTGATTTGATACGTTCATTAAATTAATTTAATATTATCCCAATTTTATTTTGATTTTTTGTTGTATTTTCCGGTCTTTATATGTGGACTTCCCATGCAAAACATTGCTTATTTTGAAATTTAAAAAATCACGTATTGAAGGTTAAATGCTAAATAAATAAAACATGTAAAAAAAGTAGGAATGGTTTATTTTACTCTGGTAAAAAAATTAATAAAGTTTTTAAGCAATCTAATAACATGAATACGTAGATTTAAGAAAAAGATGCAAGGCTAAACCTTTGTAGCCCAGTCATATTTAAAATTGATTTTACTTTCTTAATATTATATCATTTCCTTCTTTCATATAATTATAAAATCGGGCGCATGTCATTTTTAAATTATAATGACAAATCAGAATTGTTTCATTTGTCTCCACTGACTGAGTTTAGGGAGAAAACGGGACCAATAGTAATATGGGTTGAGTAAAGTAATATGGTGACAGCCTGTATATACGGGACGTATGGCAACCCAAATGATAGTGCATATATAAACAAAGACGTTACCTCCTCGAGAATCAAATTATGATCTCCCTTCAAACAATGCTGTATTTACTATTTATTGACAACATTTTCTAAACTTTTAAGGACTGCTGTGAATAGCAAATCTTATTGTTTTTATTTGGCTGAGGGGACGAAGTGTACACTTCAAAGAACTGCTAGCAATAAAATATGGTGACAGCCTCGTAAATACGGGACATATGGCAACCCGAAAGTTTGTACATATATAAGGACAAAAAGTTACCTCCTCGAGAGTCAAATTATGATGTCTTCACTACTTATTGGCAGCATTTGCTAAACTTTTAAGGACTGCGAGGAAAAGCAAATCTTATTTTTTTTTATTTGGGCGAGGGGACGAGGTTTACACTTCATAGAACCACTAGTAATAAGATATGGTGACAGTCCCGTAAATACGGGACGTATGGCAACCCGAAAATTTTTACATATATAGGGACAAAAAAGTTACCTCCACAAGAGTCAAATTATGATGTCCGATGTCCCTTCAAACAATGCTGTATTCACTATTTATTGACAGCATTTGCTAAACTTTTAAGGACTGCGATGAAAAGCAAATCTTATTTTTTTTATTTGGGTGAGGGGACGAGGTCTACATTTCTTAGAACTACTAGTACTAAGAAGAAATTCGGTTTCTTTAATTCAGTAGACTTCCATGTTCTCAATTGAGAACATTGGTCACTAGTCATTGTTCGGCGAATAAGTGAAATTTTTCTTATTGTGAGTTTCTATTGAAAATGAAAATGAGAGAGAGAAAGCACTTTTATTCCAGGAAAGGGGATCATTTTCTCTTTTAATAATGGAATTGTTCTTCTGTAGTAGAATGGGAAATCTCCTAATTTTGGTGAAAGAAAGTTTCTTTTTTTCATCTTTAATCTAAGATGCCTGGTCTTGTGTTGGATGGTGATGAACCTTCTTTATCCCCTGAATCTTTGGAACAGAAAGAAGTATTTTAAAAGTTAGGTACACTCTAGGTACATCTGTAGTGTACCTGAAAACACTAAGGGATTCCGTTTTCTCTTATATTTAAGATGAAGAACTTGGAATTGATCAGATTCCACCTCCGGAAAATTATCCCGTCTCTGAAGAAGAGGATATATAATATTCATAGTCCAGATTTTGTTTCCTAAAGTGTGTCGGCATGTTATTATTTTATCTAACAGATTGGCAATTAGTAAATTCAATTCTGGAGAAAAAGTAACAGAACCAACTTCGAACGAGTGAAAAAGAAATGCAAAACAGTTCATGATTCGTCTAAAGTAGAAAGTAAAACATTTACACCCAAAGAGATCTGTGTTTTTAATAAGAAAATCAGAAGGAAAATAGCATAAAAATAATTATACACCATTTCCAAAATTAATAGAAACAGATCTACAGACAATTTGTTTAAATTTGTTTCCAAGAACATACAAGTTATCTGGCGGAAATTACTCCAACCAAAAATCTCAAACCACTGAAAAAATCGATAACAGACTTACAATTGAACTAGGAAATTATTGTTCAGCTTTTCCAATTCTTCGTATCGAGTGGATATCATCGAGTATCTTCCGAAAATGATTTCTGGAGTAGTTCTTAAGACAGAACTATTCTTATAGTGTCTGCAATCATGTGAATGCATAATTCAAACGGCAAGAAAGGTTGGACCTCAACCAAGATGAAAAGTTCACTGCTGTGTATCATAGCGGAAGATATTGGTCATTTTCTTATAACAGCAACTCAAGACAGATGTATTCATAATGGAGCAAATGCAAGACAACAGTGTGATGAGTGGAAGAAAATACTGAATTCTAATTTATTTACTGAGTATCATGGGGTACAGTTCCACAGTTTAATTTTCTGCATTTTTGTACAAAAATACGTTTTATTCAATTGCATTTATAACTTTCAATCGAATGAATATTTGTGCCTGTATTTTAAAAGATATTCTCCTTTACTTTGCTCGTTATTCAGTCTGTTCATCGTTATATTCAAATTTTACGTCTAGTGTAATGAGTTCACTCAGAACTGGTCAATGCTCCCAATTAGCAACAAAATAAAAATAATATATAAATATTTTCTTCATATGTTATTGGCTGGAATCTTTAAGCAAAAACATTACATTGTGAAATATACAAAACATGTAGTTAAAAATACACCTGGAAATTATCCCGTTCTGTAGATGTGTATTGGGAAACGTTGATGCCAAATGTTCTCCCGTTTTCGTGGTATGAAAGTTTGGACAGATATGAGTCAGCACAGGCGGTACCTTCGTCATCTAATAATGTCAAAGTCACGCTACAATTCCCAAAATATCTTTCGCCTACTTTCAAATAATAGTGTTAAATATAGTTAAACTAACTATTTAAAACATTTTTCAATGTAATTGCATTGAAAGACAATCTCATGCATGCCTCATTTTTGTTAATAAAATATGTAAATAATATGTTATAAAGAAATTATATTCATCTCAGCTTTTGATATCGAAAATCAAAATACATAATGAATTTATACGAATTTCTGCTCAATATATATACACAAATAATCATTTTTCTCCAGAACTTTATCATTTATTCGATTTCCAGAATATCATGAAAGCAATTTCCTTCACTCTTTAAGAAACGCCAAGTTGTTCTGGATATGTATACATAGCACATTAATAATTAAATTTAAATTTGTTAATACATAATAAGTTTAACTTTGAAATTCCGTTCCGTTGCAAAACAATTTTAATGTTTAACTTTCTCATCATATGTAAAATATTTCAATATTTGGGTTTATTCGTTTTTATATGCAAAAGCATAAGCTCAGCATGTTATCGAACACCGCAAGTTTAAGAAGCTTGAATGGGTTATAAAGCCATTACTTCTTTCCAAAGCATAAAAAACACTTTTAGTAATATTAATTTTTTCCTAAAATCAATGTTCGACAAAGCGAGTAAAAGCAAAAAGAAAGCTTGAAAAAATGGAACTTTCCAAAGATAATGAATTTTCTCGATCAATAGCCAATGTCAAATGCATGTAAAGCTCAACTTTTCCCCAGAGGGATATGGGTGGAAAGCTTTTAATTCATGTTACCGGAGTTATTGGAATTTGATATTAGTGAGCTACAATGAAACCCCTAGTAATTTTTTTTATAAAGGCCTGTCTTAAGTTATGAAAAGGAAACTGAATGGAACTACTTTCTACCTTTTTATTTTCTTGTTTCTTAGTCGATATTTATTTGTTAAGATCTCGAAATTTGAGAGTCCTTTGTTCTTTTCGAATCTTTCAAGTAAAACTATATAGAGAGCTTGTTTTTGAATAAAATGTTTCTTTTTTTACTGTTCGTTTTATTATTAGCGATAAATCTCGTTTGTTCACTGATGATCATGCAACTGACGTGTATTAGATGAATTCTATCCAAATACATTAAATTTTACCAAAATGCTATACTATTGTTACATTATATTGTAATATTTTCTTAATAGAATTTATTATATAAAGCTTTGCAAAAACTTCTTCAATAATAAAAGTTTATTTACGATACCACTACTTTACATGGTATTTATAATGTTTGTTTGAATGTTTCGTAATTTTTCAGAATTTGTTTGAACATGTTCGTAGATTTTACATTTTACGTTTTAATGCAATATAATCTAATTTTTTTATGTATAGTAAACATCAGTTTTTAAACAGCAATATGCGAATATTTTGTGATTCTATAATGCGATTATACTAAACATTTTTCAAATGAAGAAACCCACATTTTAAACTGTGCAAAAATAGACTGAATATATCTTTTGTTAAGCATAGATTCCTGCAACATATCGATTTTTAATAAATTTTAAATACAACGGCCATATCTTTAGGAATTAATTCCTTTTGGGAAAACACTTCAACATCTGAATAGAATGCCGTAAAAGAATGTATGAAATTGATTTAAGAAATAAATGATAAATTTACAGTAAAACTGTATATGCAGTAGCTCGTAAAAATTTAAAACTCGAAAACATAAAACACTCTGTTTTTCATTTCAAACCAAAATAAAAAATGTCAAATCGTGTTTTTATTAATTACCATTCGCTCTCGCAAAGCACACTTTGCTCAGCACTGCCCCTCGCTGCTTCGAGGCCCTCAGCCACTACTTTTTTCAGTTTTAAATACTGCATGAAGATCAGTGGAACAGACTATAAAACCATAGTAGATTTCACATTCTTTGTAGACAACAGATTCCTTTAAAATTGTAAAATCTTTCAATTAACCTCATCTAGTTGTGATGTTTTGTACAACTTTCTCACGAATTTCTGCATGAAAGTCTTCAGATCCATAAATACAGAATCATATCGCCCTAAATAAACAGTTTCCATCTCCTACAATGGGTGACACGCCATTTTGATGGAACTGTTGGGATTATTGATGAAAATAAGAAGTCATGGCAGAATTAAAATGTTTATTCCAGAAAGAACTTCATTCTCTCATTTAAGAATTTCATTTGATTTGATTTCATTGGGGTTTTTTTGGAGATTTTCAGCAACAAAGACTATTACCCGCTATTCATTCCATAGTTCTTTTCAATCCGTAATCAAAAAAAGAGATGAAAATTGCCGTCAAAAGACGTGCTAAATTATTGCCGATCTGATTCGGTCAAAAGAAAAAAATGGCACCCTCTTAGAAAGGCCTCCATATTCTTTTTTTCTCAATTAAGAACGCTGCATTCAGTAAGAGGTTTAAAAAACAACTAATTTTATTGTTGCCAATCTAATAAAAATAAATTTAGAAAAGAAACAAAATCGTTTGCTATCGAATTTAAATTAAATATTAACTAAAACAAAGATAATAATAATTGTAGCTAAGTCTTAAAAAATCGTCTGCTATTAAAACCAAATTATAGATATGTCTTAACAAAATCGTCTGCCATTAAAGTTAAATTAAATTGGAATGAAATGTAACAGAACTGCATACAAATGAAAAATACTATTTTTAACTTACAAAAATAAAGCGGAAAATTCTGATTCGTTAGTTATTTGAAAAAAAATTTTCGTAATAAATTGGCGAAATCAGCCCAGTGTCTGAGGCTCAGGAACACGGTACTATTTTTATTTTGCAAATAAATCTCCGTTATTTCCGTTAATATATTCCGTTTATTTTGCAATATCTCTCGAAAATTAAGCGTGGAGGGCGGCAGACGATCCTTGATGAGATATCTAGACGTCATAATCTTTCATATGAAAAAAATTGTCTAAATCCACCAAGTGGTTCAGGCTGGCGAACTGTCTAAAGTTTTTTCCGCATGGAGAATGTATGGTGGAGAAATGATTTTTTGATTTCGTTCCAAAATGGTGGAGGAGTAGGCAACACTTTGTGATATATCTAAACGTCATAAATTTTCATATGAAATAAAAATTGTGGAAATCCTTCGGGTGGTTGTGGCTGGCGAACTGCCTATTTTTCCCATAGAGAATGTATGGTGGAGAAAAGGTTTTTCGATTTCGATCGAAAAAGTGGGTAGTGGGGGACAGGCGACCCTTGATGACATATCTAGACGTCATAAACTTCCATATGAAATAAAAATTATCGAAATCCGTCATGTGGTTGGAGCTGGAGAAATGTCTGAAGGTTTTACGATTTGTTTTAAATACATAGATATGTAGATTTCCGAAAAAAATATATTTGGCATTGCGGAAAATGTCAGGAATATTGTTTTTCATTTCTTAATATTATTCAGTTTCTAAATGGAATCAAATATGATTCTAATACGATGGATTTCTCGCATGTCTTGTGATTTGAAACTAAAAGAAAAGAAGTGGTGAACTAAATCTGTATCTTTTAAGGAAAGTTAAATAATGCAAGCATTTTTTACAGAATTCCTAGCTAAGTCTTAGCAAAAAGAATACTTTTACAATAATTTCAGCACTATAAATGCATTTATAAATGATTGCACGGCGTTTTCCATATTTTGAATAGTGAATAAAATAAATATTGGAAGTTATCTCATATGTATATATATCTCTTTTAAAACTTTGTGGAATAATTCTTAAATAAAATAAATAGAAAATGATTTATATTTTTTCAAAATTTCATCAATTTATTCACTTTATAATTCAAAGATAATTTAAGAAAATGTTTTATTACTGAAATTTTTTATTTGGAAATAGACAAAATTAGGAGTTAAGAAGTGTGAAAGGCGAACATTCAGTATTGTGGCAATGTTCATTGTTTAGCAGATTGAAAGTCAATTGAGGAATTTCTGTTTATGTTCATTGGTAAATGATAATGCATATTATTTATGGAATATTAATTACGTCTTCTCTATGGAAGATAATAAAATAAGGAGTATTAATCAATGTTAAGCTCGTTTATAAATCTTAAAGTGTCAGCAGGTAAGGAATCGTATGGTTTAAAAATGTTTTATTTTACAGCAATTATTTACTGAGCATTTTAAGTATCGGCTGATATTACAAAGTTGTCTTTAATTTTAAAACGGCGTTTGTAAATAAAAAAATGCGTGAAAAGTTATGTGTCCGCCTTTTTCCAAAGAGAAAATTTTCTATTAGGTTATACGCTACATTCCATTATTTTACAAGCACGTTGTAAAAGCCGTGAAATCAGTAATTCTATATACAGAATAAGGATAAATGAAGCATTAGAAATTTGCCAAGACAAAAAAAGCAATTATACATCTATATCTATACGTCAAACTTTTGAAACATTTAAACAAGAAAGTCGGTATACATAACTCACCTTCCAGCTAGTGTTTCTTAAACATCGATAGTTCAGCTATGGATAGTGCAGTCGATAGTTTTCCCAAACTATCCAAACACAGTTCCCCCAAACAGTTTTCCAAAACTATCAGTTTCCAAACACCAAACAGTTTTCCCAATCTATTGATATGGATAGTATCGATATCCATACTACCGATAGTATCGATATTTTTCTCCCCCTCCGATACTATAAATAGGTGTTCTATCAGTCGATATTTTAGAAATATCTACACTATCGATAGTTCCAGTCGATAGTTTTAAATCTATCTACTGAAAGTGCGCCTATCGATAGTATTGCCCGGAAGAAAACTATCGATAGTATCGATAGTTTTGAGAAAGGCGATACTATCCATTGTTTCAGTCGATAGTTCCGAAAGCCCGATACTATCGACTTGGCTTCGATAGTATCGATAGTCTATCGATGTTTAAGGAACACTACTTCCAGCTATATCACCCGATGATTCATGGTCTTAAACTCGTTTGGAATAATTCAAAAACAATGATGAATAATCTCAAATGGAATATGGAAGATTGTGGATGAATTTTGGTAAAATCTATCTATTTTAATTTTAAGAATAGCATTAATATCGTGGAAATTAAAATATAAAACAATAGTTAAGAACAAGAGTAATAATATAGAATATATAAATCTTAAGAAATCTTATAAATCTTAAATTTATGTAAAACCCTGATATCTGTTATGTCAAAATAGTTCCAAAATATGCTAACAAACTCTGCATATACACATTATGCAATTATTTATTCATATAATTCTAAATGTATATATTTAAAGTGCAGTGAACTTCATATATTTCTCTTTGTCTAAACGTTTTAACATGTTTTACTGTGGTTAATATCGCAGGATATCCATTATTCGAAGTAATCTAAATACTATTCGAAAGAGCGGAAAGCGTTTTAACAAAAGCTGCATGTATTCTCGATTTGGAAAACTGAGAATAGATTATATTGTTAGTCGGAAACCAGATGAAATTAATTCATTCTATAACAATGAAACATTGGAGAAGTGACTGCATTATTCAAAATAGCACAAAAGAGTTAAATCGACTGCAAATAAAACCTTATCGAATGGCTTTCGTATTTCTACCAGGATGATAATAGCATTAGTTGTCATATGATATTTTACTTCGATGAAATATTAAATAATGGATAGTGGATTCATTGTACCGTGATTTACTTGTTTTACATTTTGATAGTTAATTTTAATTTGTAAACTGTAATTACGCTTATAAAATAATGTTGAAAATAATTAATATTTTCTAACGAGAAGCATGAGGATATTTTTAACTCGTATTTAACTTAATTCCTTTCGTGTTTGCGAAGAGGGGATAGTAATAAATATTCTTAGAATTGAAATGGCGAGATTAATTTTACTATTGTTTTTTTAAATTCTAATCTGGACCCATATATAGTTTGATTAACTCCACTCGAATTAACAAGGCTATTGTATATTATATTTTATCGTAGTTTAAGCAAAATTAATTTTAATATTATAAATTGAGATTCTGAAGGCAATAGGTTTTATAATGAACTAGAAAATCACCCGTCACGGTATGACGGGTGCAAATTGTCTCTTCATTCGAGAGATTTTCCGTAAAATCTCACATGTTTAAACAGATATATATGCGAGAGAAATTTTTAACATTGATTGAAAGCAAATAAAATAAACATATGTATTATGACATGAAATATTTTTTTTATTCACATATTTCTTTATTCAAAAAACCTCTTGGTAAACTACATTTCGTGTGAAGTATTTTTCGTTGTTTAACAACTTTTCTTGTACTTCAGATGTCTTTGTGTAAATTTTAGCGTTACCAAAAAATACTATGAAATTCGATCGAATACTATCAAATTCGATCGAGAATACTATCATCACGATTGCACTAAATAATTAGATGCATCGTGGCGTCCAAACTATATCACGCGAGTGATTTACCAATGACGTAATTTACTGCTTTCTATTAAAAAACGGAAATTAATTTGAAATATATGGTTAATATAATTTAAAATTTCTCGTTAACTATTCATCATAGAGAGATAAATTTTATAACAATGGATAGAAAATTTTATTTCACTATTCTAGAGCTATTAAATTTGAAATTAGAACGGCAATTAGTCTTTTAAATTTAAAATCACTGCAATTTAGGTTCTCTAACAATGAAATAATGTCTCGCAGTGCTATGGCGCGAGTTTTATTGTTGGTGACGTCGGAGCGTTACCGAGAGATCTGGGCTACTATATTAGTAATTACCATGTTTTTAGCCTGCAGTTAATTAAGCAAGAATATTATTACTATGAATCAACTTCATATTTTCATTAGCAGATTGCGTGGACATTGCGCGTGGTATTGAAAAGAATATACTTTCATCAACTTTGCACCGGCGAAAAAGATGCTTAATAAATATTCTTTACAAGCTGTTATTTACATCATATTTTATTCTTCAATTGAAAGGACGGTAAATTATCCTATAGAAATAAAATTCAGTAGAAAATGGTATATAGAAATATGAAATTTGCTTACGGAAACCTATTTTAACTAAATGAATTCAACTATAAAGCGACATGCTTCTCAAACATGAAATATAGGATTTAAAAATGATTATTATTAGATATTTGTCATGCTGGTTAGTGAATGATGATTTGAAGAAATTAATTCCAATTCTCGTTCAATTATGGTCTTTTCATTTTTGAATTTCACTTAATGATGGATTTTTATTGTAATTATCAGATGCTTGTGCATCGCATGGAAATTAACTTTAAACAAGAATTATATGTTCTCGATAATTTTTGATACTTGATAAACAGAATATTTGTTCATCTAGTTTTAATTTATTAAATATAGGGGTTATTTTCACGAATTTTGGATTAATCTCCCACGGTGTAGTCTTTGGTCCTTGATAGCAGGATTATTTTTAAAATGCATATATCGTTAACTTGAAATATACACCTTTTTAAAACACTTAATTCTATTATGAATCCTTCGTAGCAGCAATAAAATATGTAACTGCTCCTAAAATTTAAACTTAAACCCTTTGCATTTTCATGTCAATTCAGATTCGACATTCTGACTGATGCATATTTCACAAATTCTTGCTGAATAGCGCTTTTTATAATAACCATATAATATCAAAACACACCAATTATTATTTAGGAATTGAAAGAAATTAATAACAATATTTTTCAGGTTCCTAAAGCGCAAAATCAATCCTTACACTCACTGTGTATAAATATTCATCTTATCTTCCGAAGTGCAAAAGGTTAATGTGGAAGCTGTGATGATTGAAAACTTAAATAATATAAAACAGGATTAATTTAGTCGGAATATAATTTCAAAAGCAAAGGGAAAGAAAATATTGTTAAATGTTCTACACTTATTTTTATAATATATATTTTATGATTTATTTAATAATTTTAAGGGGTTTTCGTTGAAATATTAATACTTATCGAAAGTAGCAAAGTAATGAATAATAGAATGATTTATGTTGATTTAAAAAATATTGCATTGTATTAACAAAAATATTCAATAAAAAACGCCTTTAAATGAAAACAAATCAATAGATAAATTGGATTTAACAAATTATTTGTAACTGAGATTGTATAAAAAATATATTTAAAAGTGATGAAAATATGAAAGAAAATGAAATATTGAGAATTAACATTCGCAGTTACGACAGATTATGTATGATAAATGAAACTACTGTCTGCGTTCAGTTATTTTAAATTTGAAAACAGGAGTCTTCAGAATTTTTAACACAATTGTTATTTTAAACAAAGATCAAACCCTTTGATGTTGCTTTACAGTGAACATAGACCATGTGAAACTTTCTAAATCTAGGTGCAGGTATAATGAGTTACGAAAATTTATACGAAACAGGCACACATTTATTCTTACTTTTGATAACAAGCATATAACACAAGAATAACTGTGTTCCAGTTATCATAAGTGTCTTCATTCAAATCCCCTGTTGCATTTCTCGAAATTTATATTTTTGCAGTTTAAAATACGTGCAATAAAAAGAGAATCACGTCATGTTTCTTCGATATACCCTGTGGTAGAAGAATGAAGTTTCAAAGAAGAATGCTTTCCAGAAAGAAGAAGTTCTATCTTGCGAGAGATTAGAAACGAAAATTTGGCTTTTTTATTCTTTTCACTGATATATCCCGAGGTGGTTTTTCTACGCAATTCACGTTCTTTGATGTTTCAGTTTTATGCAGGAATAGGAAAGATTTCGGAAAGAATTCATGAATATAATACTTCTCGATGTTTATTCCCCTGAAGCATGATATTTATAAAGTCCAACGTTTTCGATTCGTCTTTCTAGCAACTTATGATTTCATTTTGAAACATCTGCAAATTAAATACAGATTTTCAACAGAAAATTCATTTAATTATCATTAAAGGGATATTAATAACGGACCATGAAGAAGTAAGGTTACAATTTGGAGTTTATTCTTATAAATAATTATTAAATTCTTTCCACAACTGGTTATTGAATGATTTAATATAAAAAATGTTATTAGAAAATTAATGCATCATGAAAACATTTCATTCAATCTTTTCTGTTTAAAATTACCAACGGTAGCATATATGGAAGAAATTCTAATTGTTCATATTTTGAGACTAGTCTGCCTTGATAGTTACCGATATTCAGATGTAAATGTCTTTTTATATTTCAGACAGAAATGCCTAAATCTTATATTTAAAATTCTTTTTATAAAGAGGTAATGAATATTTGAGTTGAATATTCTGGTTGTTCACATTTTGAGACTAGTCTGCCTTGATAATTACCGATATTCAGATGTAAATGTCTTTTTATATTTCAGACAGATATGCCTAAATCTTATATTTAAAATTATTTTTGTAAAGAGGTAATGAATATTTGGATCATGCATCACGGGATCCGGAAATAGCTCACATTAATTAGAAATAGTACATTTAAATATGTATTACCATCCAATCATGAAGTTCACTGATTGTAGCTGATCAGAAAATAAAGATCAGGTTATATTCTGACTTCAGGAAGCATTCTGAATGCATCAATATATTTTTATAATTCTTTTTAACAAATTTCGGCTAACCTGAATTTTATTTGCGCCGTTTTTTTATGAGTAAAAATGCCTTCT
>BGPR01006969.1:0-25807 GCA_013235015.1 Araneus ventricosus
TTTATAAACCACACCTGCAGTTAAAGGGTTAGAAGTTATTTAACCTGATAATGCTTACTCTCCCCCTTTAAACTGAATAAATGTTAGGAGATTTTTTATTATAAGTGTATTGAAATGTAATTCTGCAATATTCTTTGTTAAATACATATTTAAAAAAATATTACCCTGAATTTATTCGGCCGAATATCTCTTTAGCATTCGGCAAGAAGGAAAGATTGCTCTTGCATCATAATTGAGGGCTTTGCAATGATAAATGACATGTAAAGTTATTACATACATTTACGTACTATGCAACTTAAAACTGAGAAAATGTTAGATTTTTTAGACAAAAAATGCAATGAAATATAATTATGAAATATTTTTTGTTTTATAATTTAATAGTGTATTTAAAAAAATTATTCTCTTGAAAATATTCAGCCTAATATCTCTTAATATTCGGCCAGCCGAATATTTCGAAAAGGGCCGAGTACCGAATAGTTGCCGAATATTCATTTCATCCCCAGTCCAGATGGCTGGGCATCGTACTGACATGACTCGCGCAAGTAACCTCGGTGTTTTTTCAGTCGCAGACCAGGTGGTGGCTCGGTGATGGTTTGGGCAGACTTTTGCTACAATGGACAAATGTCTCGCACTTTACCAGTGGTCATCAAGCTTCACAGTATTATACTAAGATAACCTGCTTCCATTTGCTGTGACATGGACATGAGATCGCATGTCCCTACCAGATCTGAAAAAAATTCAGAAATATTCGTTATTTTTTGCGAAAAATTGAGTTTCGTACTCCTCTTTCAAACTTTGAAATGTTGAAACTGGTGGGATTGTTTGTTAAACGACGACACAATTTATGTTCTGCATAATTAGCATAAAACTTCTGGAAGAATGACGTGTTCTCTTTTTTATAGATCATTTTACTGCCAAACTCTCTGTGAGGATGGCAGATGGGCCTGACTTGGTAGCCACGAATTTTGATTTTTACGACTGTAGCACATATACTTCGTAAGTAAATTTGAAAGATTTTATTTCATCTTGTATGAAAAATACACTTCGGCCGAAAGTATCGCAAGATTGGTAAAATGCGAAACATTTGGAGTTAATTTGAATACAATGGTTCGCTATCAGTTGTGGAGAATCGTGGGACGTACAATCGCGGGAACTCTCATTTTACGGTGAAGAATTTGTCTCGTGGACGTTTAGGGAACCGTCCACAAATTGATGAAGACGAAAATTATTTGGGTTCACCCCGTTTCACATGAAGCTTATAATGTTTTGAAACCTGCATAAATCTCATTTGCTTCTTATGCGCATTGATTACATGCATTTTTATGAAAATGTATATTGTTACGGACATGGAAAGTCGCTTCCCAGCAATGTTAATCTTATAGTTGGGAAGAGAGTTTTACAAGGTTAAGCTTTGAGTGACGGGTAGCGCCTGTTCCAGGATCCCTGACCTTGGCGACAAATAGATTCTTTTCTCGATATCTCTATTAGGAAAGGTAATACGCTTGAATATACGAGAAAACTCCATGTTATGTTACGGCCTGTCGGAGAGAGTATATAAGGACCGCGTTTGGATCAGAGGCGGTAGTGTTTTATCCACTAGAACGACTTTAGAGTTTTGTATGCAGTGCGAGCTAGGAAGCTGTTGAGCTGAGCGCTATTGAAAGTGCTGTTATTGTCGTTATCATTTATTTGCTGACTGTTTGTGTTGCTAAATATCAAAGTGCTGAACTGTTATTACCTGTGAATAGTTGTCTGTTTACGTTGCTAATCTGTGCAAGAACAATTGTTTCCTGTACCTGTGTTACGTGTTTTCCTGCATATTTGTGAATAAACCTTCATTCTCCATTATCCTGCATGATGGACTGTTTACACCATACACCCACAGATAGACTTTTGTAACAATATGAATGAATATTTAGGAATATATAAAGTTTTCTTTAAAACATCCCAAATTCTTCGCATATCTTTTGCTTATAACATGCAGAGTTTTACGCCAAATTTCACGGGCTCAGCCCAAATCATTTTCTTGTTCATCAATTTGTGGACGGTCCTCTAAATGTCCCCGTGACAAAATCTTCACTGTAAAATGTGGGTTCTCACGATTGTACGTCTCACGATTCTCCGCAACTGATTGGGAACCATTGTATTCAAATTAACTCCAAATGTTTCGCATTTTACCAATCTTGAAATACTTTTGGCCAGTAGAGTAAAAGTTAAGCATTGTAGAATTTCGAAAAGAAAAGTTTTAAATTCATTGTTTGAAGAGCTGGTTTTCCGTCTCAGTGATGCCATTTGGAATCATCATGTTCATTATTTTCTGTTCGGCATCTGAACCTACCAAATAGACGTCATTAAATTCTTCTCATTTTCCTCTTTTTACCTTTATTTTTTATTTTTACCCATAGATGGCTGCACTATCGACTTTATCTATTCAAAAATAGCCCTTCTGAGCTTCATTCAGCGAAAAAAGTCAAAATAAAAATTAATTTTAGCATAATTTAAATGAAATTACAGATAAAATTTCATTCTTATTATATTTAAATATGTTAAAATGATTTATTTCAGCTGTATTTTTTTTTAATTATTTTTTTAAAGATTTTTATGTGCTTTTTCTTTTTTGTATTTTTTTTCTTTTTGAGCTTTCAACTTAGTCCAATTTCCCAAATTTCAGAATTTTAGAGCGAATAATTCTGTACTTGTGCCTGAAAGGATTAATCGTACAAATTAATATTCAAAAAAAATATTTTTTATCTCTGAATCCCTCTTTTGATGCAGATGCACACAGTGTGTGTCGAGTAACTTTCCTTGTGACTGGTGCCTAACTGGCCATCGCTGCACACATGATACTGGTGAAAACTGCAGAAATGATATTCTTGTTACTGGAGTGGCTGTGAGTATTCAGATTATGTTGAATGATGTGTGACATGATTTATAAATTTTTAACTGTAAAAATGAATCATATATCAGATTACATTAGGATAGATACAACTATGCAGCGGAAAACCAATTCAGAAATGCATATCTTAAGATGTAGCTTTTTTAACAAGTATTTTTTAGAAAGAATTTTTACAAATGATTATTTCTCTAGATTTTTATTTTATTCCTATTCATACAAAGAGTGGAGAAAAAGTAAAAACTGTTATAATTGAGAAATAAAGGTATGGCATTGGCACTGTTTTTAATTTTGTGACTCGTTTCCTGAATAACCCCGAACGTGGATTATAATGTTTGTATTTAATCAGTGTGAACATTAACTCTTTCATCATACTGAAAATTCACTACATCTTTTTACAGAGAGTTGGTCCAAGCATTCGGTCTGGCCCAGAATTTTGTCCAAGAATCAACAAAACGGCCAATGGATCGACAGAAATTCTTGTTGCATCAGGCGTCAGCAAGAGGATAGCTGTCAAAGTGGACAATATACAGGTGTGTATTTAAATCAGTGAACTACTTCAAAGTATTTCTAAAGCAATGTACCATAGGAAAGATGTTATTTTTTGTAGTATGATTAAAAATGAAAATTTGTTTCGGTACTTTCCCCTTAGATTGGCAGAAGTTGGTGCCAGTCAGAAAATGTTACTTTTCTGCTATCTCGAAAACTGCGATATCCTGCTGTACTGCAATAAACGTAGCAAATTTAATTTTAGAAATGTTCAAATAAAATGTGTAACGTACCTTTTTGCATATTGCATGTGTTTTTTATGTGTGTAAAAACAGTCAGATTTTTTATTATTAACTGCATTCTGAATTCATTCAATTTATATTTTTTCAAAAATCTTGCAGTACAAAAAATGAGTTGGTTAAAAAAATTAGTTAAAGTAGATATTCTAGTAAAGCAAACTTAATTTCAGAGATCTAATTTTGACTATGTGCCTGATGGCAGTTTGGGATTGAGGGTCATGGATTTGTGGCCCGATTCCACTGAAAGATGTGCCATGAATGGACATTAAATCTGCCAGAAACAGACATTCTTCCAATGGTGTTGTTGTACAGAAGTTTGAAGAGGGAGATGCCAGTTCTGGTGTCCTCCTTATTATCTGACCATCTTCAGAATTACGAGGCCCCGTCTGGTACAGGACTGCTGAGAGCCGAACCAGACCCCAGTCCAAATTTCTGGCATGCTGTCCCCTCATTCATAAAACGAATACCTACAGACAATAAGTAGACAAGACTCAATAAACAACGGCCATACAAAGTGGCACTTGACCTTTGGCTGGGCATTTAATTGGTAGGGTGGCATTCTTGCCTCCCCCCGCTCTCTCCTCCCCTTACAAATTATGACTGTGCTGACAAATCAGCAGACGGAAGTCTTTTTGCTGTTTGTATATTATGTTTGTATTTGCTGTTTACATATTGTTACGAAAATCTTACTTCTAACTACCTTTTGTAAATTAGAATGTGTGAGTTTTATATTCAAAGAAAACAATTGTAAAA
Source organism: Araneus ventricosus (assembly GCA_013235015.1). NCBI lineage: Eukaryota > Metazoa > Arthropoda > Arachnida > Araneae > Araneidae > Araneus > Araneus ventricosus. The sequence continues at coordinate 4,435 of BGPR01006969.1, forward strand.
ATATAGTTTAATTCACACCAGGACCCATTTAAAAATAAAAACTCTTGCAAATTTATATATATATATATATATGAAAGATCAGGCTTTAAAAAAGGTGAAGGCAGTCCATTTTCATCAAGGAAGAGACGATATTTGTTTAAATCTTCTTTCATTGAGGCATCAGGTGTTATTTTTCATAGATAAAGTATTTAATTTGTTTGCAGCTCCATGACCAGAATTTAGAAGTTTACGCCCGCGCGGCGCGTTGTTGTTGAATGCTTACATCCCGGCGTGAAAAATGGCAGAATTGAATGCGCAGAACGCTTAAGTACTCAGAAAAGGGTATTCCCCTTGAGAACCTCGTGACTTGTAAAGAAAGTTGTAGTGCGTTAATTATGATGAAAGTAGAAGTATTTAAAATGAGGTGTCGTTAAGATTATTTAGGAAAGTTAAAAAATTAAATATCACATATATATAATATAAATCCAAATCTAACTAGTATATAATCATACAAAAATAAAGTAAACAAAACATATCAAGAATTAAATCCTATACTAAAAAGTCATTATTTGAACAATACATCAATTTTAAATAAAATATAATAAATTGAAATTACTAAAGATACCATAAACAAAAAATCAAGTTTAAGCATTATATGTCAACAAGTGAAAGAACACTGTTATTATTAAAAATAATGAAATAGGCAATCCAAGTAAATGGAGTTTTCAACAATTAATATAGCAGCTTGGCTGTGGACAAGCTTTAGCCAGGTTAAATTAATTTTGCTGTACAAACCATCCCTGTTACTATTGCTGTTGAAAAAACAAACAGGGTAAATTACCCTAAAATGAAAGAATTTAGAAAGAAAAGTCTTATACTAACCCTAACAATAAAACATAACTGTATAGAAACGACTAAAATTCAGGATAAAATATGTAAATAACATTATATTGCACTAAGATATTGCACTAAAGACAGTAAATATATAATTCAATAAAATACCCATACTTTTCATTAAACATAAACTAATCTGTGTCTCCTCTTAAACTTACCAGAATTCATCTCTTTCAATATAGCCCGCCACGAACATTGACATCACATGTTGCCACAACCAAAAATCTTACCATGAATCAGCATAATTGACCAAATAATATAATTAATTTTTGATATCATGAATTAGTAAGATACCTATATTAAGATTCTCAAAACCATATTAAAAAATGTAATACATTTAGTTATCTAGAAATTATTAGAAAATAGTTAAAAATGTCTATTAAAAAGGAAATTTTCACATGAAAGATCCTGGCGCCATCTATGTAATAAATCTGAAACAAATAACTCAATAGCCAAATTTGAATAAAACTACACATTACGAATGGAATATGTGAAAACACTATCCCACTATCAAAGAAATAAAAATATTCTTTTATAAACCATTATGAATGTTTTATTTTAAACGACTTAAATATTTCTTATCTATATATACTCTTAGAAAACCTATAGGCATTCCATAATCCAGGGCAAAGGAATAAAAATTTCTTATGTTCTTAATTCTAATATCAGTGTTTGTTACTAAATTATTATTTCTAATTATATAATTTTTTACTAAATTCTTGAAGACAGAAATGCTAAGATTACTATTCCAAAAAGGGAATTTATTAATTTGAAAATTAAATGCATTTCTTTTATCAAAGATATCTGTTACTAATTTATTATCTATGATTTTAATATCTAGATCTAAAAATTCTGCAGCTAATTCATTGTCATTAGTTTTTATAAGTTTTAAATAATCAGGATAGAAGTCAATATGTGGCTTAAGGCCAATTTCTTTAGTGAATAATATTAAATCATCTATATAGCGGAATAATATACTATGGCTATAATTAGTCAAATCTTTCTCATAGTAGTGAAGATAAATATTTGCTAAACTATTACTAGCTGGGCCTCCTTGAGGTAATCCTTTAATTTGATGGAATATATATATATATATACGAGCAACTAATTTAATTGTTGAAAACGCCATATACTTGGATATTGCCTTTTTTCAATAGTTTTGATAGCAACAGAGTTCATTTACATGTTAACATCTAAATGTTTAAACTTGCCTTTTGATCTTTAGTAAATCTGCAGTATTTTCAATTTTTTAGATTTTATTTTAGATTTGGTTATTTTGTTTATTTAATGAATTTTTAGTTTATGAATTGCAGTTATGTCTTGTTTACTTTGTTTTTGTATGTTCATATATATATATATATATATGAACATACAATATTTTTGATATTTATATATATAAAAACATACAAGAAACAAAAGGCAAAAATTCAAAAACATACAAGAAACAAAGGACAAAAAAAGAAGACAAAAATTTAATAAATTGAAAAATATCAAGGCAAACCGCTCGTCAGGAAGAGAAGTCCGCCTATGATATTAATAAGTGCCTTTTACTGCTAACGACATACGAAAATAAGTAAAAAATTTTGTCGCTATCCCCTCAAAAAGCACAAAACAATTAAACATTGAAAAATTCTGGAATAAAAGACAAATACAATGAAGATGATTTCAAAAATCGAAAGCAAAAAATCCGAATACATAAGATCTATATATTCTTATCACAGGGTGGGGGCCCCTTCTGGATGGATTTTGCCCCTCTCTGTCGGCAAGCCTGCCCTCATGTAGCGTCAAATGAGATGGATAACTAAACAAATATTGATTATGCATATCGATTTTTTGTTGAAATATCCTAAATACGGCTTAGTAAATGTATTCCAATTGTCCTCTACAGCCGCATATTGCAAGGATGAGATTTCTGTGCCAATTCAACATTGAAGGTCGAGTGATCCAAGTGAATGCCCAGCTGTTAGGGGATACCATGTACTGTCAAGAAATGATGGTAAGTGACGCTTTTCACCTATATTCGTGGAGTACTGTTTTTTCGAGTTCGTCCTCTGTTTCTGCACTTTGTTCTATTTAATTTTATAAATATAATGATAATAACATAAACGGAGGATTTTGAATCGCACAGAAATAACAATATATATTTATTTTCTGGTAGTAGGAACTGTTTCAGTTGTTTCTTAAAAACAAAATTCAAACATTTGTTGAAATAAACAATATAAATAATGAGTTGAATGAAGATAATTCTGCCTGTTATACTTCCGGCCATATAGAAAAATGTTTTGGAAATTACTGTTCCTCTAAAAATGATCTCGTTTGTTTTATTATTAGGTTTTTAGAAGGTTTTACTTTTGGCAAGATTGTTAAAAACATAAATAGCTGAAACTGTTTCGACCATTGACATTTCTCCCACCCACCCTTTTTTTACAGTAAATAAACTCATTGGCAGCTCTAAAATTTTTTTGACTAATAAAAAAAGCTGTTCTTTATAAGCTAAATACCAAAAACCCAGGAGACTGGATCACCCCCGCCCTGCTTAGCATCCGGGTCATCTGAATGACAGTCGCTGCAATAGCTGGAGTACTGAGGCCGGAGTCCTAGTAGCCTTCACCGGCTACAGGCCGACCCCTCCCGTAAGAGATGAGTACTATCACTGGTGCAGGGACACAAGCCCCACCAATACTATACCCAACAGGGAAGCGAGAACCCGCTTACTTATTTGGCGGCTTCTCATCCGTGAACTCGCGGTGACCCCGGTAGGATATATAAGCTAAATAAGTTAAATTCTGTCTAGTACCATTTTTTATATTCCTATCTTGCACTTGAAATAAAAGTACCGAAATGTAATCGGTAACATTTATGGCAAATTAAATCATGTCCACTCCCTTCTGTTAAAAAAAATTACAAATGGAGGACTTATGTTTTTGAGCACGCATATAACTCAAGTTTCAATTGGTCTGTTTTTTTTTTTTTAATTTTGCAGTAAGAACAGCTATATTTATGCCATACTTAGTGTAAAATAATTCTTATTGTTCTTATAAAGTGTTAATTTAGCATTTTCAATATCAGATTCAAGAAATTTTGAATAAATTCTTTTTGTGGGATGTATTGTCCCAATCGTATTTAACAGTGGGACAATATATCCCTTCAGTGATCAAATGACTACAAGATTAGTGTTGCGAAACCATTAAGTTGCATCCCTGACATGCTAATCTTATGGCAGGAAAGAGTGTTTTACAGATGTTTTACTGAAATAGTCCCGGTCGACTATGCGATTGGGACATATTGTCCCAGGAGATTTCCCAGAAACGGGAAAAACTTTAAACTGATAGTATACTTCCTTTAGTATGTTAACATTAAATTAAACAAGTTTTCATAGTTAAATTTTAATCATGCAAAAGTCTTATCGAAAGGCTTAAATTAGTCTAAATATGCAAACAGTAAGTCAAATCTCGTGAATGTTAATTTCAAACCTAATCGAAACTTCCTTGCTTTGCAGTTCTCATACAGCACTCAGGCGCCTAGCATCACAGCAACTTTTTCAGTCATTTGGGACCGAAACAAACAATTCGACAACCCAGAAAATATACACGGTATGAATACGAAACTATCATCTGAACTTTCTGAAGTGCATTTTTGTCCTAGTGATTTTCTCTAAGCTCATCTTCATTTCTCTGCAGTGGTCATCTTCCGATGTTCGGGTATGGCCCAGAGCTGTGGCATCTGTTTGGAACTCCCTGAAAAATTCAAGTGTGGTTGGTGTCAGGACGCGGAAAACTCCTGCGAAGTTCATGAGCACTGCAACCGTCCATCAACTTTGTGGCTGGACAAAAATCAGACATGTCCCAATCCTCAAATATTTTCGGTTTGAAAATGCTCGATTTGTTTATGAAATATTTCGCTATTTTGCTTTTACTCATATTTTATGTATTACGAAGGAAACTGAATTGAATATGTGTGGTTAATACAACTTTTATTGTATTCTTGTATTTATATTCTAAATTACACCTCTGCAGCATTGTATGTGAAAAATCGTCGCTTAAGAAGCAACACCACCTGTCTCAATGTTTTGGGATTTCAAAGAGGAAAGAAATACTCAATTTTTCGCAGCCAATAATGAATATTTCTGCATTTTTTAATATCCAATGTAAATATGGAACCGCATGTTCCAACCAGATGCCAAAAACAATTAAGAAATATTCGTTTCTGATTGAGTATTTATTTCCTTTTCAAAAATTTCAAAGAATTGAGATTGGTGGTGTGGCATGTTAAGCGACGAAGCAATAGGAATTATTTTTAAATTTCTGACATATTTGATTTCATATGATTGCTGATTGTATCAAAATTTAGTGATGTAGGAGTATTAATAGAAAAGGCTTAAGAAGCTGTATCTTAGGCCACGTTGTCCTAATATATAGCTCATAAAAGTTTGTATATAACGCATGCAAGACGGAACTTTTTTAAAATGGTTTGAAAATTGGAGCAACCCAGAAACGACACATCATCCTAGGATGTAGTTTCTGTTTAAATACTTTCTAAAGTGTGTTGTGATGGAAATTATAATAAATAAATAAATAAAACACCGAAAAGGTATTTCACCCTGCTATATAAAAAACATGCAGATTTTGGATCAGTTGTAAAAGAGGGAGAAGTACACGTCTCAAAAATAATAGATTTAAATGAAGCTATAATCTGAGATTCAATGAGAGAAATGAAACCGTACTCATTTAAAGGTGCGCTTTATAATGATGATGACAATATCATGATATAATTCATATTTATACCTGAAATTGCTTTAACAAAATATTTCTCTTGTTAAAAATAGTAGTTTGTGTTTTTATAATTACTTTGAATCTTGGATCCCTTTTTTCTTTCATTAGTTCTTTATTTTATATAAGGGCTCATTTCTTAGAACTTAACAACATGTTATACAGTATTGCCTATATGTGTTTTTATTAAGTTGTTTCTTTGACGGAATCGTCAAAAAAATTTATATTCATGTAATATTTTATATTGCGGATTATTTTATCATGCCATTCATGGAGCTTCTAATATTTTTACGCTCTTAAATTGCGTTATGATTTCCTTTCTTTGTGATGCTTGGAAAAGCATCTTTGTGGAAATCAAAAGTAATCAACATTTTGTATATTTTTCCACCTACGGAAATCTACAGAAAATTGTTGAGTAGATGACAATTATACATCATATTCATTTATTTTATAGTTTACTCCTAAGTCTGGCCCATGGGAAGGTGGTACGAACATAACAATCGAAGGTATCAACTTGGGCCGAGCGTTTCAAGATATTGCAAATAATGTTCGAGTGATCGATGAAGATCGTGAGGTTATTGCAGAGTGTGCGCCACACGAAGAACTCTATGTGAAGACTACTCAGTAAGACAGTCTTTATTGCTTCGCTTCTTTATCTTGTTTTAAATTGAATCATGTGCGTGGAACATTCATTACAAGTTTGATGCGTTTAATTTTTGCCTTTTTTCCCTATATATTAATGTCTTATAGCCACAAACAAAAGTCACTGCCTTAATTCAATAATTGATTTTGAAATAATAATCTTTAATTTTAATTATTTCTGTAACTTGTAAAAGTTTAACTCTTCAATTTTTTAATGTCAATGTTCACAACATCACTGTGAAGTAGCATTTGGTTTTTACACTGAACAAAAGCAGCATGAAGTAAAATTTGCTTAAATTATTGTGACAACTTGGGCAATTTTATTATTAATTATAATTATTACTCGTTTCATAAATCTGCATAAAATTTCAGATCCTTTTATCATAATTAATTGGTCACTGAAATGCCATATCTTTCTTATTCTTATATTTTTAGTCGTGTGAAAATTTCAATCCATTCATTACACCAGATTCTTTCTATATATGCAGGCATCCCCCGTTCCTTCTTTTTAGTTGGCTTTTGTAGTGCGCAGCTTTTTTTTTCGGGGGGGGGGGACACGCACGGCAGAGATCGCTCACTGATCTTGAGAAAAACAAAACAAAAAAAAACGATATCGAACAGAACCAGCGGGAGTGGTCTCTCCTAAACTTTCTCGTATACATTCTAACAAAGGTGTCCTACCCGACCCTCTCCCGCCTAAAAATTGTGGAGTCCACAATATATTATTGATATTGATATTGTCTTCGCAGAACGCTGCAATACGAAAGGGTCAAGAATGCAAGCGAGATAAAATTCGCCAAGTCAGTGAAATAGCGCCAAAGAGGCGCCAAGTTTACGAAGGTCGTGCGCCGATACACGATATGGCGCGTATTTTTGCATCATAGTAAGATGTGCAATTTGAACGCCTTTTTGTCAGCCGATTGAAACCAAAATTGGATGCGAGTCTACAATTAAGGTTAAAAGACCACAAACAAAATTTCATCTATCTAACTATTTGTGTTAATGAGTTATCGTGTACACAAGTATCCGCTTATACAGACAGACAGTCAACCTCTCGATGGATTTGGTCAAAATTTTTATACGGACCTACATTTCTTATGGTAAAACTGTGTACCAAATTTTATCCATCCAGCTGCTTAAGTTTCTGTGTTCTCATGTTCACATTAACACTGACAGACAAGACAGACTTCCCGCGGACCGATTTTGTCTAAAATTTGGTAGACGCCTAAACAATAGGTGTAAAGAACGCATGCGAAATTTCATCCCTCTAGCTTTAATATTTTTCAAGGTTATCGTGTTCACAGACAGATGGACATAATTCCAAAATTATGTTTATCGGATCGGGGAGGTCGAAAACGTGGAGATTCATCTAAATCTCGAGTTCGAATATTTTGATGATTACAATACTTTCTCTTTGTATACTTCCTATACGAGAAAGTAAAAATTGATGACGTGCACTTAAATCATGAAAGTTCATTCTGTCAACATTTAGAAAAGCAAGATGATAAACCTCTTGTAAATCAATGTGCAATATTTGTGTAAATTAGTATTGTTCTGAAAAATATATGAAATTTTCCAGTTCAAAAGACTTGGCAGTAGTTTATCGGTTTCCTTTTTCATTTCAAACCAGAGGGAGTGGTCTCCCCAAAACTTCCTCGTATCATCCCTAACATGGGTGGGGAAAAAATATACCAAGTGCCAACAACATGCGCCATTCTCTAAAACAGGTGTGGAAAACGAGCGAATAGTTCGCGCCTTTTTGGCAAAGAAACCGAATATGCATTTTGAACTCCTTTTTTCAACCGATTGAAACGAAAATTGGGTACGGATCTACAATTAATGGTAACGGACCTCATACCAATTTCTAGTTATCTAAATCATAGGGTTTAGAGTTATCGTGTTAACAAGTATGCGATTATACAGACCAACAGACAGTCAACCCTTGGACGGATTTCGTCGAATATTTGAAACGGACTTACATTCCTGATGATAAAACTGTGTACCAAATTTTAGCTATCTAGATATTTAAGTTTCTGAGTTATGTTCACATAAACACGGACAGACAGACTTCCCGTGGGTGGATTTTATCCAAAATTTGATAGAAACCTACAAATTATGTGCAATGATCACATATTAAATTTCATCTCTATAGCTTCAATAGTTTTTGAGTTATCATGTTCACAGACAGACGTAATTCCAAAATTGTGTTTTTCGGACTCGGGGAGGTCGAAAACGTGTAGATACATCAAAATCTCGAGTTCGAATTTTTTGACGATTACAATACTTTCTCTTCGTTTACTTCGTATACGAGAAAGTAAAATCACGGCGGACGAACAACAACAACATCGCTTACGGCTTTAAATTTAGCCTTATCTACAAATTTTTGTTATAATAAATTTCTCTTAAAAAGACATTATAGTATTTACATTATTATATTCATCTTGAAAAAAAAGCTTTATGAACTAAAAAAAAATATATGTGCCATTTTTCTTTCTTCTCCAGTTAGTGTTATTTTTTGTCCGTAAGCACTTTCAAATGATTGACCTCTAATGCTTTTTATTACTCTACGTAGGATTGTGTGCCATGTTGAAAAGCCACCCAATTTGACAACAGGTTTGATTAGTGGACCTATGAAGGGATATATAGAAGTCAAAGTTCAGAATAATTACACTGCAAGGTCAAGGGAACAGTATTCTTTTGTTGTAAGCAGAATGTTTTACTCATTTGTGACATGTTTACTCAAACTTAGAACCCGTTTTCATGTTGTCTATAAGATGAATTGCAGATCTGTTTTGTTTCTTTCATACTCTAATTTTTATATATTAAACTGATCCAAAAGATGCTTGTTTCTCTGTTAGCAAATGCTTAGTTATTACTTATGCTATCAGTTCAAGTATGAATGTTACTAATGTTATTTAAAAATGGTTTATCAATAAGTTAATGCATGCTGTATGCTACAATTGGTTTCTGCTGTGTACAGCCTTACGAACAATTTTTTTCCGTTAAAATGTTTCGTTCATCCAGTTTAAATGGATCTATCTCTAACTACCAAATTGACAACGCTGTATCTACTTAACACATAGGCATTTATTATTTGCAGTATCTCCTCCCATGTTCTACTTGCACATTGATTTTATCTATGTGATACATTCTTACAAAATATCCCGATTTTAATAATGATAGACGAACTCATTTTTGTGCAACAACTCCTTCTTTGACGGATTTACTGGAAGATCCTGCATGTTCTAATTTATTCTCGTATGTTAAAGACACTGAAATTCAAGTTAATGTTGTGTATTGTAATTAGTTTTAAATTTATATAAATTTTTAAGTCTTATTATTATGTTCATCGACTGGCCGTAAACTATTTTCTCTTTTGACTTATACTCAATCTTAAATGGTTTTAATTTTCCAAAATCTTAGGCAGTGTGGCCAAACATAGCTTTTATACAAGAAAACTGAAAATCTATCAATCATACAAAATGTGTCTTATTTGGTTGATCATTTTATCTGGGGCTTATACAGTAGGGTGGGCCGAAAAAAATCAATTTTTTTCATCTCGCTATACCACTTAAAAGTTGCGAATGGGTGAGAAATTTAACGAGGAAAAAGTAAGGATAATGTCTTCTGCTCCCGCATCGGCCTTGAAAATCGTAAAATTTGAGGAAAATCGATTATTTTTGAAATTTTTAAAAAATTTCAATATTTCTCTTTGATTATTATAGCATTAGCTGCTAAGCACTAATCTTTTTAAGAGACATGATTTTATTTTATCAAAATCGGTCCATAATTTCCAGTGGTGCGTTTCCTCCAGGGTTTACAAAAATATATGAAATTACTTCAGTAAGCAATTTTTAGTTCCTAACCCTCAACATAACATTTCTACATCATTTTGTCGATTATCTGCAACATATCGGTGTATATGAATGACAAAAAGTTATTTAGGTCTAAAAGTATATCGACTTCATTTACTTTCTTCCTTTATTGTAACACAATGCAAAACTAAGCTCTAAAATTACGTTATTATTTGTTACTTAAACGAACGAATGCAGAGAATAACAAAAAAAATTAACAGACCTTTAAGGAAACACTTTATCTATTAGACATCGTTATGTCTCTTAAATTTCTTCCATGGAATTTTACTCTTTCTTCTCACCAACTTACATTTGAAAGTCTGATTTATGGGAGAACTCAGAAATTACGGACCTAATCTCGATGTTGATGAAACAGCACTCAGTAAGGATCAATGATATGTTCCAAATATTACAGCTGCCAAATATTTCACGATCATACCCAATTATCATATTACAGGTGGTTAACAACAGCATACAAAGTACTTGGTGCTTTACTTAAATGAAAATAACCATCTCTTTGAAGGCGTCTATGGCAGAATAAAACCAGAAAACAGTTCACAGAGCCCAAAGCACGTGTTTAAAGGAATAAACACAACTTGTTTCCTCTCTGAAAACTTACTTAAATCTATTGACCCTGTAAACGGATGCAATGAAATTTTTTACCTATGCTGAAAATACGATTCTGGTCATGACACTAGATGAAAGAAAATCTGGGCATTAGACAAATTTTAAAGACGATGCAATCAGTCGCAAAGAGAAAAACAATCAGAAATTTCAGGATGCCCAAACTCAATTTTTAATCTAAGGAGTATACGGAAATTATTCAAATGATAGCTTGCTGTTTAACTCCTTCCCTTCTGTTGCAAGATGATAGTGATGATGAAATCAATTCCCCTATTCGGCCTGGTGAAGCATCTGAATGGATCGTTTCCACTTTACAAACAGGCAGTTGAGTGATATATCAAACTCGTATCAGATGCAAAGTATTTCTGAGGTCGGTAAAGTGGGCGTATGCCCAGAGGCTATTTGGCACCGCACCCAGCTACTTTATGTGTAGATCAGAAATTGTTAGTAGATTAAAATATATAGCCAAATTCATTTCCTGTATCTTTCCGTTGTCATAAAAGAAATAATAATAAATGAACAGCAGATAAGAACATGGAAAATTACGCATGATACATTTAATCATTTGAAATATTTCCCACTGAGAATAAAATTGAACCCATTCATTTTTATCTTTTAACAAGAGTTTGTTTGCTTAGAGTAAGTATAATAATTTTTTCTAACTAGAAAGTGGATTCATATATTGATATCCTGATTTTTCTTTGGGAAAACACTTTCTTCAGACTATAAAAACTTTATTTATGGCAGCTCACTCCATATTTGAGCCCAGGACCTCAAAATCTAAAAGAGAGCGCTGTTCAGAAACATCGCGAAAAGTTTGTGGAAGTCGAGAAGCGAAACTATTGCGCGCAATGTTCGAGATTTCCTACCAATCTGACTTCCAAGTATTATTTAGTGAGAAGAAAGAGTAGAATTCCATGCAAGAAATTTAAGATACATAACAATGTCTTAATAGCTGAAGTTTTTCCTGAAAGGTCTGTTAATTTTTTTTAAATTTTTTGTATTCTTACCATTTGTTCTTAAGTAGCAAATAATACTGTAATTTGGGAACTTAGTTTTGCACTGTGTTACAAAAAACGAAGAAAATAAATGAAGTTTATATATTTTTAAACCTAAATAATTTTTTTTCATGCATATACATCGATCTGTTTCAATTCATCGACAAAATGATCTTTGAAGATTATGTTGAGGATAAGGAATTAAAAACTACTATACAGGTTGGTTAGAATTAAAATATCTTTGTTCAGAGTACAGCATCAGACTTAAAGCCCAGACTTAAGTCCAAACGATTATCACCTGTTTGGTCCGCTTAAATTGCACCTGGGCGGCAAGCGTTTCGCGACTGATACAAACGCTGAACTTGAGGGACATAAGTGGCTCAGACACCTGTACAAAGACTTTTATGTAGCAGGTATTGGAGAATTCATAACGATGTATCAATGTAATGGCGATTATATAGAGAAATAAACATGCTTTTCAAGTAAATATCTTGATTTTCCCTCCTTTTACTTTCTCGTATAGGAAGTATACAAAGATAAAGTATTGTAATCGACAAAATATTTGAACTCGAGATTTTGGCGAATCTCCACTTTTTAGACCTCCCTGAGTCCGAAAAACACAATTTTGGAATTATGTCTGTGTGTCTGTCCGTGAACACGATAACTCGAAAATTATTAGAGCTATGGGGATGAAATTTAGTATGTGGTCTTTACACATAATTTGTAGGTTTTGATCAAATTTTGGACAAATCCGTCTAAGGGAAGTCTGTCTGTCTGCCCGCCTTCATGTGAACACTATAACTCAAAAACTTGAATAGCTAGATAGATACAATTTGGTACACAGTTTTATCTTCGGGAATGTAGGTCCGTACAAAAGTTTGGGCCAAATCCGTCAAAGGGTTTACTGTCTGTCCGACTGTATAATCGCTTACTTGTAAAAATTATATCTCCTAAACCCTTTGGTATAAAAAATAAAAATTGGTATGACGATTGCTAACATTAATTATAGAACGGTGCCCAAATTTCGTTTTAATCGGTTAAAAAAAGACGTTCAAATTGCATATTCATTTTTTTAACTTGCGTATTGGAAGTAATCTGCGTATGCGCAAGCTATTCAGCGATAGAGAACGAGAACATTTTCTCCTGTTTTCTTTTCGCTCGCGCACGCCCTCGCATTAGCGCAGCTTGCTAGAGTGTGATAGAAAATAAATATTGCTAAGTTTTTAATACATATGCATCTCTTCGAATTTAATTTTTCACCTAAATATTTTACAATCGCTACAATCTACAAGGAAAAACCTTCTGATAGTCATTGCATTCTGGGTTACAGTAGGCTCGAATTTTTTATCCAAGCAGGGGGAGGGGAAATAACAAATTTTTGAGAAGTATACGAGAAAGTTTAGGGGATGCCACTCCCGCTGGTTTTATTGGCTTTTATAACCTGCCGGTAATTAGCATGGCTATGATTGAATGAGTTGTTATACGACGACTTTAAATTATGTTTATTCTACGTGCTCTTTGCTTGCATTTTTGGAATTTTAAATGCATCATTTGTTCTGAAATGCTTACCAACATTTCTGACAACCAACATTTTTTCTTTGATGTACTCAGAACTGAAATTTTTAGTTCTACCCAACTTTTATCACAAGCATATGAAATTTTTATAGTTATTTTGTGTGTATAGAACATTTACGTGAGATTACATTATATAAATGTAAAGTAGTTTCCATTTTAAGAAATCTGCTACGTACTACGTGCCTCAATTTTTCGAAATTTCGAAGAGGAAGAAAATGCGGATTTTTTTGCAACCAATAACGAATGTTTCTGAATTTTTTCACATCTGATATGAATATGAGACCGTATGTTCCCTCCAGATGTTGAAAAAAATTCAGAAACATTCCTTATTGGTGACGAAAAATTCAGTTTTATTCATCTCTTTGAAATTTCAAAAAACTGAGACATGTGAAGATGCTTGTTAAACGACGATATGTACAGTTTTTGTTGTTAGATGATGTAATTTGTGTTATATTATTAAGAAACATTTTATTAGAAATTTGATATTTTACGCTGCATTGTTAATGAACCCTTTTTTCCCAAAAGATTTTAAAAACTAAAATTTGTTTTTAAGAATCCTAGAGTCTTATCCATAAAGCCCAGTAAAGGACCCAAATCTGGCGGAACTGCTTTAGAGATTTGGGGTCTGCACATGGATGCCGGAAGCAGGGCAGAAGCGTTCGTTGGTGGATTGCCCTGCAATGTTACGAGGTAAGCTCAGAAAGAAATGACACGAGCTCGGATTCTGCAGATCTGTCTTAAGTTTTTATCTGAAAAATATTGCCTAATTTGCAACTTCTTTAAAGCTTATTGTTTCTTATCTTAATATACAGTAGAATCCCGGGAATCCGAACCCCAGGAATCTGGAATTCCGGATAATCCGAACATCTTTAATTTTCTGAGAAATTTTACTGGATAATGGAGGGAAAATAAAAATTATGCATCAGAAACAATGCCAATGTTTATTCCTAATTTAAAAGAAGTGTTCAAATTGGTTTTTAAGAATGAATACAATGATCAAACTAAAAGTTCGCAATACATTTCAATTAGTAAAACAAATTAACGCTCTTACCTGTCAGAAAGTAAGCAGCAGGAAACAGTTGAATATAGCCATCTTTTATTTTCTACAAGCAGCACATCACAACACGCACAAGACAGAACATAGAACACAAACATCACATGCTGAGCGATAAATAGAGAGTACTTAATGTAAATACAAAATCCGTAAGTGGCGCGCAGCGCCACCTGGCGAATAGCCTTGGTCTTCAAGGATTTCAACATACAACACCTTAATGAGTAGCGCAGTATGGTCAACTCCATGGCTCTTGCACCAAAGAAAACCAACACAACCAACCAACCAACCTAAATGAAACATTGGACTCAGTCCTGCAAATTATAGTACGTATCATAAATAGTAAACTTATAATTTCAATTTTCTCTGCAAATCGTATCGGCTTTCCATGTTGGTTGATTCTGTTATAAAAGAAAAGATGAAGATGATCCAAGCTCGTTGACAATATTATATATAATTTTCTTTAAGGCGACCAGGGACCTTCAAAATCATTTTTGAAAATTTAGAATGAATCAATTTGATATTTTGCTGGCATTAATAAGACCACTATATAAGACAACACACAAACTTTCACCGTAATATATTTATTTATTTCTCAGTTGTGGGTATAAATGTAATTTTTAATAATAATTAATGTCCTTAATGATAAATGTTCCAGGCGCTTCAAAATTACTCGAAATCACTCTAAATTTTTCCATTAGTTACTCTAACAGTTTTCAAACAAAAATTAGGATTAATTTTTATGTTTCAGAAGGGAATTTCAAAATGAACACATATAATAACTCGAAACTATTGATTTTGGAAAAAAATATTCTTAATATTTGATATGGAAGAAATTATTTACAGTTTAATAACAAAATAATTTCTATATGAATGTCAAAACTTCTTTTCCATATATGTTTTCATACTTATATAAAATCTCATGTCATCTGAAGAAAAATGGTAGCGCCTGGAACATTTGTCATAATATCTATTAATTGTTATTAAAAATTACATTTATACCCATAACTCAGAAATAAGTAAATATATTGCAGTGAAATTTTGTGTGTTATCTTATATAGTGATCTTATAAATGCCTGCAAAATATCAAATTGATTAGTTCAAAATTTTTTAAAAATGATTTTGAAGGTCCCTGGTCGTCTTAAATAAACGCTATACTAAAAATTTTTTGATTATTTTTTTCAACATGGAACGCATTATTGTATTTTACATTAATTTATGTGGGAAAAATTGTTTCGCTTAACGAGCGTTTTGCATTAAAAGAAAGCTTCTGAAACGAATTATGGCCTTTAAGCGAGGTTTCACTGTATTACGGACAAACAGCTGGTCGCCGAAGGCGGATAGTACATATTTATGTTCCATGCATAATTTTTGTGCAAAGAATTTTTCCTCTGCTACTTTTTGTCATGGATTGTGTTTTGATACTTTTTGCATTCGAATTCGTTCACATCCATCATTGTTTGTACAAAATATTGTATTTAACTAGCCATCCTTAATAAAGTTATTGAATATTTTATAATCAGAAACTAGTTCTCTTCACAGAAGCTCAAAGCTCTGTAGAAGTATTATAAATATTAAGTCTGCATATTTCTCTGGTTTACAAAGTCATGATTCCATATTACTTAATTTTTTCTTTTCTTCCTCAAAGCCGTAATGCGAACAAAGCAGTGTGCGTTACCTCTGCTTCTAAAGAAACGTTAGCTGAAACAGTGCGGATCAAATTCGATAATGGTCTGAGAGTTTTTGAAGATTACGAATTCTTGTACGTTGAAGATCCTTCCATCACCTATGTTGAATCTGGTTTTACTGGAGAAAGGGGCGTTCCTAAAGGAATTCCGAGGTAAGATATTTGTATCTCTAGATGCTGCTACAATTTATCACGGTTTTCTCGTCAACATACAATTCTTCATTCTTCATTTTCAGGCAGTGGCGTAGCGAGGGTAGATGTCGCCGGGCCATAATGCTATTTTTTCATCCCCATCACGATTAGCTTTAAGAAAGCGACAAATACCACCTATCATTTTGCATCATCCTCTAAGGCAGGCGCCCCTCTCTCCATACGCCCCTTGACCTCTAAGGCAGGCGCCCCCTCTCTCCATACGCCCCTTTACCTCTAAGGCAGGCGCTCCTTCTCTCCATACGCCCCTTGACCTCTAAGGAAGGAGTTTCCTCTCTCCATACTCATCATGCCTCCCATTCAGTACGCCACTGAATGCCCTTGACCTCTAAGGCAGGCCTCTCTCCATACTTGCCTTGACCCTAGGCCGGGCGACCCTCTCTCTCCATGTGACCCTTTGCCTCTAAGGCAGGCGCTCCTTCTCCTTCGCCCCTTGACCTCTAAGGAAGGAGTCTCCTCTCTCCATACTCATCATCTCCCATTCAGTACGCCACTGAATACAGAAAACACATGCATTGGAAGTTAAAATAGGAAAGCCCTTGTATCTGTATTTTGATCAACATCCAGCGGTGAAGCGAGGGAAATGGACCCGGGACATAGTGATATTTTCTTCGCATACATCTTCATATTTAGCTTGAAAAACGGACATAAATGCACTAATATTTTAGGTCCACTGCGACCGCCAAGACTGTGTCCGGAGAATCTATATCCCCTTCCTCACCTGTTGCTATGGCACTGTGTTTGAAGCATGATGAACAGAAGGAAAATAATACATTTCCTTTATAATGTGTTGAAAAAATCTTAAAACAAGCTCTTTAACCTTTTAAAGGGACATTTTTTCTATTAATGGTATATTAAAATATTTTAGGGATTGAGATTGATTTAAGATATGAAATTCCTTCAGCTTATTAGATATAATTAATTTTAGGTTAATCAGATTAATAAATAATTAATTGACAAATAAAAATAATTCTTTCTGATCCGAGATAAGAAACTGAAACATCTTGGGGTTCTTTTCGCTTCTTCGTTTATTCGAAAGTTTGAGAGAAATTAACGCCTTCTTTTTCAGCTTTACATGATGGCAAATTACTATCTGGATAATAATAATTAATTTAGTTGTTAAACCCACTATTTGGTCAAATGTTTATTAACATTTATTTTTGTGTTTCTGAAGTTGGAGATGATAAAATAGCTTACCATGGACATTTAAAAATTGATGAATGTCTTGGACATAAGTCACCACCAAGTAAGACTTGGTTGAGCCCTAGAGAGGGTTAAAATGAGGTTCAGAAGAAAAAACAGGAAAGTGCTATCATTCTTTTCAACTTACGGGGTTGAAGGGTTCCAACCATTGGTTACTTTTCATCAACCTATCCATCTCACTCGAGGTGATACAATGGGACAGGCAAACAGGGAAGTAAAACTATATACTGGGTGATTAGAGGGCAGACAGATGAATCCCATGGAGGATGTTAAATCCTAATGGTTTATTGCTATATCATCTGTACCAGCCCATACGCAAAGGAAGACTATTCTACTGCTGTAGCATCTGTACTACCAGTGATGAAAAGGTTAAGTTAGTATCGAAAATTTGTTATTGTGATATGTTTATGAAGGAAATATTAATTAGGTTAAGCACTAACCTTTCTTTATTTCTTTCCTGTACTGTTCATTCCTTTACTGTATTCTAACATGGATTTTTTTTATATTTTTGTATTTCGGTTAATTTGCACACTTTATATCCTGCTTTTTAAGATTACTTTTATTTAAAAACATGCTTGGTTTTTGGCAGTCCTGTGTGATACTGAAACACATTATGTAATTTTGAAGTCATTTTGATAAGAACAAATTTAACATTCCAATTTCTTTTCAGTGGTGGAATTACTGTTAGTGTAAAAGGGACTAATTTGAACTCTGTGCAGTATCCTTATATGTATGTAATAGTCCAAGGAGATGAGTTTAATGGCGTAAGTTATTTCATTCATAATATTTTCTCAGTTAACTACTCTGCTTGATATACACTCATTAAAAAGATGAATCATGTGGGTTTTTTTTTTACTTTCTTCAGAACTGCATTGTGGAATCCCAAACCGAAATGAAATGCAAAAGTCCCAGAATTCCAGCAGAAAAACTCAATTTCTCTGGTAATGCCCTTCCCATTGAATTGGAGTATGGATTCAAAATGGATAATGTGGCTCAAGTGCAGAATCTCGGCTCTAATCCAAGACATTCCAAGTTTATGATGTATCCGGATCCTATTTATTATCCATTTTCTGAAAAGAATGGAATCAAGTACTTCAGAAATGATTACCTCACTATAGATGTAAGATTCATTGTTTCGTTCATTCAGTTTTTGTCCTCTGATTTTCTTGAATTGTTTTAAAAAATAATGAAATCTTCATTTTTCCAATTTTATCCGAATTTACTTTAGAATCTTCTTTGCGCCCCCTCTATTTCCTTCTGCATGCATACTATTTGTTTTGTTTTTAACTAGCCGCTTTCGGTGACCAGCCTGCTCGCTCGCCGTAAATACTGATTGTGTTTAATTTCAATAGAATGTCTTATGCATAATTTGATATTCATGGTTTCCTTAACAAGGTAATTTCAAACTTCAAATTATGTTAGACATTTAAACCGCGTTTCTTTAATAGCCTTGCACCTGATCAGTTCTTTGTCCGTATGAACGTCCCTCATGGAGTCGAGCAAGTGACCATCTGCAATGGCGCACTGGGCAGGTTGTAAGCTTGCCCGATGGCAAGTGGGCCCTTTGCATAAAAGAATGCGTGTCTCCAGGATATATGTGTCTGAGAGAGGAAGCGAGGAAGTTTCCTGTGTCTTTTTCTAAATAAAATAAACAAAGTAACACAGTCTTATGTCACAAACATTCAACTTCTTCAGTGCAAAGTCGGAGCAACCTTGAGCAATGAGATTTTTATTGCTGTCAGTGGCCCCGACAATTTGGAAAAAGTTAACGTTCCTATTTGCATGAAGACTGCAAAGGATAGCTAAAGCATGCACTTTGCAGATGAACACTGCTTTCCTTTTCCTTGATGCTGCATTTTACTCACTGTAAGCTGTTGGACCAGTGAAAGAAAAAGAGTCTTTTCAAGCAACTAAAATTATTACAAAGGGGCAAAAAAATCATGCACTTTAACGACCAAAAGGAGAACCATCTCTGAAAAGAGAAACTAGGATGTCTTTCTTAGATTTATATATTTGGAGGTGCTAATTTGATCATGATTAAATCATTCTAGAAAGTGCAAAGCCGTGACTAGACTAAAAAATTCTGCAGTTTTCTAGGGTATGTACAGAGACATAGTATTGCCTAGTATATCTATGCAGACCCCTTTTATTTCAGAATGGCGACGGCTAGAGTCATGAAAATGGTGTCTAGATAATAGTAAAGTATCTATTAGGAGAGACCACTACAGTGGTATCTAGCGACGAAATCTGTAGTTAGTTTTTATTATCTCAAAAACTACGAGGCACGGAGGAAAAGACCTTGCGCACATTAAATGTCTAGATTAGAAGACATAAAACGGGCATTTGCTTAGCTGCGATTTTCAAAACTGTGTCTTCAAGAACGGTGGAAGATTGGAGTATTTACCTTTCATTAGACTCATTTATCCTTCTTAATGCCACAAAGCACACCTGAACTACATTAACTTATTAAAATGCCGAGCCGATCTCCCTAATATTGAAAATTCCATATCATATATTAACCTATCAGCGTACTTGATGTTGAACTTTGTCAGCACTTGTAAAAAATTTTATCGCCCATAATGGATGTTCTGTCTATTGTACATGGCATTTCTCAAAAAGCATGCCTCAGCCGTTTATATAACATCTGCTGAAAACGTTGACGAGATTTTTAAGTGATACTTGATAAATCTGCACCACGCGTAACCTCTCTCAGGGTCCCCTGCCAGTATCGCTGAGCACCTAGTTCGTCAGGGTTTTCCAAAAATGTCCTTTTATGACACGTTCAGTCTATTCGAGAAGTCGCAATTTCAGAGATCGCAACGAAAGAAATCCGCGTTTTACGCATTCCATAATGAATATTAATGTGTCCGAGGTATGTGTGCTTTTCGTATCAAGCAGATGATGCAGACATCTAACTTCGAAATTTACCGCTAGATGACGCTGTAAGTTAGCTTGTTGGGAAACATGTGCTGACGAAATGGAAATCACCGAAAGAGAGTCAAGAATCCTCAACCCTAAACATTGATCCGGATTAATTCGGAGATGAAATAACCCAAAACCGGGTGTTTTGAAATAACCGCCATCTCTAACACGAATCGTTGCTAACATCTGAAATGAAGAAATTAGATTGATCGGGTTCTGAATAAAATAAACAGACGTGGCTCGGAGTGAGTTTTTGAGCGAAATTGGAGCTTACCTACTCGACAAATGGCCTACTTTCATTTCCAACCACTACTAAACATACTCGGATTGATATAACGGTATATCATTCCGAGCCCAGGAATAATCGCCTTTCCATTTACTAACTTTATCAATAAATCCTTCCTCTCTCTTTCCCCCCACCCTTCTAATAGCTGTCAAACAGAAGCCATCTGGGCATCATCAATACCTCTTCCAAACACGAGAAGCCATTGCAACTTGAAAGCAGACTCGTATCAGTACCTGATTGCCGACTACTTAGTTCCGTTTCAAAGGGGAATGGATCGGTTACCGGCAGTATCAGATGTAAAAGTATCAAGTAAATGTATCGGGTACAAACGAGTATCAGTATCAACATGTATCTCATACGGCGAAACAGTGTATCAACCCAACCCTAAAAGGAAGCATAATTCATTTTCTGTTTGCTTCATTTCCAAGAAATGAATCTAGATACAAGTTCGCACGAAAGTGAAGAACTGTCTGTCCGCCAAGAGAACTGTCGTCGCCAAATTGTCTAGTTTATGGCGGTCGCTATAGAAACAAGTTATCGTAGGAAGAATCCATTTCCAGAAGGTAGAAGTTCATTCAAATGTGTTCCGCCGCCAACTGGCGCCAAGAAATGAATCTAGATAGAGCTTCACAGGAAAGTGATGTCGTTATTCGCATCGGAACAAGTTATTGCAATGTGA
>BGPR01006969.1:27703-75255 GCA_013235015.1 Araneus ventricosus
CGTCAAAAGCTTTCATATGAAATCAAAATTATCGAAATAAGTCGAGTGGTTGGGGTTGGCGAACTGTCTGAAGGTTTTACCATATTCTTTTCAATATATAGATTACCTTTCTTTGTGTTAAATTGTCTACATCGATATTAATATTCGACAAAGGTTTCAACTTGGGATTCTTAACTAAGTTAATTATCACCTCTCTATTCTATTTATAACATGCATTAATTTTCTTTAAAACATAACGCATCAGAAACGAACTTCAAGGAACAAGTGGTCAGTCCGAAGTACTACCTGCGAATGAACAAGTCCAATAATAGCCAGCCGGAGACAGAGGCAACAAACATCTGCGAACATTCCAATCACTAGCTCCCTCTCACAGATTCCCCAACCCAGAGAGCAAAGAAAGCTTGTCTAAAAGGTTTTGGAAACCTTGTCGTCGGCAAGGGTAAAGGATTGTCACAAAGGTTTCCACGACAAGGGTTGAACCTTTCGGCAAGGTAAGCGGAAAGGTTCGCTAGTCAACAAGAAACAAGGTTTTCTGTAAGGTTCTTAGTAAGATTTCCCCAAGCTTTTATTACAAGCTTGTTTCAGGCTTTCCATAGCTTGTTTCAGGCTTTCCTCAAGCTTGTTTCAGGCTTTCAAAAGGTTTTTAAGAGCCCTCGTTCGGCGGACAAAATGGAACTCCCCTTCCCTCCTCCGAAGCTGTACTCTTACAGAAGGGTCCAACACCCTTTTTTTATCCCCCTTCTTCTGACGTCATCTTAGAATTATCTGGAATGTCAATTAATTAGAAATCTTAATTAATCAAATCTTAATTATTAATTTCAATAATTTGATCAATCTAATTTTTGATTGTAAATTGCGACAAAACTTCAAATTCCTCCAAGCCGGGGATCGAACCCGCGTTCATATAGTTGGAAGGCAAATGCAACAACCACTATACCGAACGCATCTACGCACGATAGGACAGGTGGCTAATAAAAAGCTTTCTTACGTCAATTTTGCGGGAATGTTTTCCGAAAAGGTTTGTGCGGAAATGCTTTCACAGACTTGACGTTCAAACCTTGTCGGTGAGGTAGTTCATAAAAAGCTTTCCTATGTAAACCTTGCGGCAATGGTTTCTGAAACGGTTTGCGCGGAAATGCTTTCGCGGACAGCCTATGGAAAGTGAAATGGCAACCTTCTTTGCTATCTGAGAATTATCTCACATTCTGGATCGTAGGGTGTCTTTTTCCAAGAAAGAAATCAGGATTGCTACGTAACAGTTTTCTAAAGAGCTAAAATTATTGTTATAGACAGGTTGCATATCAAAAGTGATTATCGTTGTAGGCAGGTTGAAAATGCGGCGAGTAAATAGGAATTCCAGCGGAACCATAGAAAATATTATTATAGACAGGTTTATCGTTATAGACAGTATCGCTATATAGTAGTGTTCCTTAAACATCGATCGACTATCGAAGCCAAGTCGATAGTATCGGGTTGTCGGAACTATCGACTGAAACTATCGATGGTATCGACTTTCTCAAAACTATCGATAGTTTTCTCCCAGGCTACACTATCGATAGGTGCATTTTCAGTCGATAGTTTTAAAACTATCGACAGAAACAATCGACTGGAACTATCGATAGTATCGAAAGTTTCTGAACTATCGACTGGAAGAACACCTATCGATAGTATCGGCAGGGAGAAAACTATCTATAGGTTTGAAACTATCGATTGTTCAATCGATAGTTTGGGAAAACTATCGACTGCACTACTGATTAGTTGAACTATCGATGTTTAAGGAACTATACTATGTAGAGGTTTCATTGTAGTTCAAAATGAATATGTAAATTGATCGATAGTACGACGTTTCTGTGATGACTGAACAGTTTTTTGAGATTTCCCAACATTTTCGCTTCTGGCAATAACCATTTTCACTTCTTTTAGTCCTCGATTTTTAAGCTCTCTCCAACTTTATAGAACATCCTGTTCATGTTGTTGTTGATATTTTTGATAGAGACAATTATCCTTGTCAAATATTAGTCATAAGGCAAACAAATAATCACTGTTTATTAAACGAAAGCATATATTAAACCGATTTCAATTTAAAATTCCGCTCTTTATCAATCGAATAGGTTGAAGTGGGAGATCATTTGAAATTCACCATTGGCAAACTATGCTGTTATGAGTTGACATCCTGTCAAGACGCTACTCTGACGAAACTATTTAATGTTGGTGGGATCACAGGCCGTTTCCATTCTGGCTGCATTCGTCATCCTCCTTCTCGCTGCTTATCATCGCACATCTACAGAGAGACGTCGCTTTCTCAAGAACATGCGGGAACGGATTGACGTTCTAAAGTTGAGGGTGGCCAGTGAATGGAAAGAAGGTGGGTGACTTTTCGTTCTTGAATCTCGTGTAAGTATGGTTGGTTGCATAAGATTTCCAATAAATCTTTATCGAAATAAAACATTTAATATGAACAGAAAAACAAAGCAATTAACTTTGAAATAACTGTAGAAAAAGAATAAAGGAATCCAGCCAAGCAGACGTTGTCAAGGGTCACCTGCTGGTATGGGTTCAAAAAATGGGAACTTTTTCTGTAAGAAGCTTGACTTTCGATTCAAATTTAATTGCTTTCTTTTCTGCTGCTCATATTAAATGTTTTGACAACACAACTTTTGCTTTTCGTTTGCAGCAGCATTTTGCGCGCTACTGAAACAATGTAATTAATATTTTTGGCTTTTTGCTTTCAGATACTATGATTTGATTTTTTTTAATCGAAAAAACGTATTTTAAAAGTGCTGTTAATGCAATTCTGTTCAGTATTATATGTTTCAAGTTAAAACTTATAATAATGTTATGAAGGTTTCTGAATAAAAAGTATACTGATAAAAAAGCGACTTAGTATTTCATCAAAGCTTTCGGTATTTTTCCGCAAACGGGACCCCAGACAAAAACATGCCGAATCTTAGCAATGAATGTTGGCAACAATTGGACGAACAATAGAAAACTACCCAGCTCTCATCTCTGTTTGATTTAGATGAATGTTAGACTACGAATTAGTGATCTTTGAATCCGACTGTATGGATTACAACTGGCCGTATCTTCCACCAATCTTAATTTTACGTCCTACGTAGATAAATCAAAACCACAGAGCAAGAATGAACGACTGACCTCTTTCTCAAGACTTCAATATGAAAGATGATTTCCACTGGAATTCAACATGACAAATATACTTAAACAGGACATGACCGATTATAGGAATTTAGTAGCTCATTGTGTACACGCATAAGACAGAGTACAGTTATTTATCCGATTTTTTTTATCAGTATACAAATTTTTATATAATATGAACACAAGAAACAAAAAAAGTGTTATTTTTAAATGAAATTAAGTGCACAATTCAGCTACGTTCGCTTAAAGCCATTAAAGGGCACTATTTTCTTGAATAAAATTCGCCATTTTCTTTTAAATCGAATCTCCAATCTCTGAAGCATCTTGTATTTTAAAAAAAATTCTATATTTAACATTTGGATGTTTTTAAACACATTTTCTCATGCGCTTCCTTAGTAGATAATATATATTGTACTTTTATTTTAACGGCAATGACCATACTGCAAAAATAGTAAACAAAATCGTAGCGCTTTATGTTTCTTGGGTTGAAATCATTATTTTGTTTGTTTACAGGTCTTAACCCACACAGCACATCAAGAGCCTCAGGACTTCCCCTGATCTTACTTCATGAGAGGCTCTCCCTTCCTCATGGTCGCAAACCAACGATGTACGCGCAAAGCCCTTACGAGGGAATGGAAGTGTCCACTCAAAACCATTCCTTTGAACATCCTCACAACTTCCTTGGAGGGATATCTAAAGGACATCCCTCAGATAGCCGAGTGAGGAGATTTTACTGATGAAGATCGTGAGAAGGAAGTTCAGCGGCGTTTTAAGAGACAATTTTTGTATCGGATTTACTCGGGAAGATTTATCCTTAATTCTCATGTGAATCTCTTATTTTTTTCCGAAGAATAAAATAAAAATTCTTAATCGATTTTAGTTGTTTCAATTTTGCACTGTAGGTTTTTTTATAATTAATAATAATTCCGCGTTAATTTCTTTATTAACCTATGACTTATTTCAAAAATGTTTTCTTTTTAAGTATAATTATTTTGCCAAGATAAAAATGATTTTACTTGATGTAAATGTCTTTAAATATAAAACTTTATTTGTAGAGATATAGTTGTGAATATGTGACAGCATACAGGAACTCCATGTATGAATTTTTAGGCTGGATAGCGCCAGTGTGGTGTCACATCCGTTAGTGGTATGTATGGATAGAATTTTGTCATCGATTGCTTTTCATATAGCAATATGAGGATGCGGTGTCACATCCATTAGTGGTATGCATGTATGTATGAATAGTATTTTGTCACCAATTGCTTTTTCTATAGCAGTATGAGGGCAGAATATCTTTTGTGCGATTTTTCCTTTTCTTAGTTTTTGAACATAATGCTGTCAAAGGTGCAGATGCTAAGATGACGAAGCTCGACACCTTCACCTATGACAACTACAGACACATGTGTAGTTGCCCAGGTTAGAGTGCGTTCACAATTAAACAATCAGCATTGTCACCAGCTTTCTAGCACACCATGTTTGCTGAGGCGAACGTTTGTCTAAGAACTTTTGAATCATCTTGTAGTAATAAGTAACCATGACTATTTCTATTCACAACCCTTTTCACAGAGAAAAGAAATATCTTCCATGCCCCCCCCCCAAAAAAAATGTAAAAATGAAGAATTAATTAATGAAAATCAATGTCAATTATTCAACAAAATTTGATCAAATGTTTTGAAACATGATGATTTTCTCAACTATTTTTCCTAATAAATATTTGAAAAGCTGAAACAAAAGAAGTCTTGTAACCTCAACACACCTTGACGCATTTACGGGCTAAAACCCTCACAGTTTAAGAAGCCCTGTATCACGCTAACTTAATTAGTATATTCTACAGCAGAGGTTCCCAACCTGTAGTACACGTACCCCTGGGGGTACGCGAAGGAATAGTTGGGGACAAGTGAAACCAAAATTGTTAATGGTGGAAACCAGAATACATGATAGTTTTAAAAAGTACAGACTTTTGTTTCTGCAAGAGAACTCTTGCTATTTAATAACTATACCATTTGGGTAGTTGATTATTATGAAGTGTAATTTTTAGCCATCCTAAATTATTACAATACTGGTTTCATTTGTTTTGGTGTTGAACTAATACTACTTTAAAAAACTACTTCAAAATAGAACAAAATGTAAAATCAAAAACAAGTTCTGCAAATGTTATTAATTCGAGTCATTTCACTCTTAAGCTTACCTAAGCTCTTAACATTATTAATAAAAACTTCTTTGCATAGACTGATGGTTGGATATAGCAGTAGGGGTATACAAAAACAAAAATAATAATCAAGGGGTAAAGGTAACTGAAGGAAAAAAGATTGGGAATCCCTGTTCTAAAGGAATTAATGCAACTTCATTTCAAGAATCCTGAAAACTACCATGGTCTAAAAATCTAACAAAATTTTGAATAATCCAGAATGTTAATGTGACGCACATAAATACATGCATATCATTAAAAATGACTCAATTTTCACTAATTTACTCAGAGAAGAAGTTCGACTACAGCAATGAACTTGATATAATATTTCAATATTTTAATATATTTGTTCTAAAACAAAATTTGAATTAGATAGTGAACCTCTGAAAAAAATCTGTAATTCCAGAACACAGTCACCCCTGGTTCTATTCAGAGCTGCATTTAATTCTTCTACCAACCAAGTTAAGATCAGCAGGAATTCTGTATAATATTCTGAAGTACTTCATTTTCTGGAATAAAAGTAGCCTAACAAAATTTAAATATGCAACAAACATTCGAAATAAATACAAACTAAAAACTAGCTTTGATTATATAACAATTTATTATACACAATTACTAACATTGCTCCAGAAAGCTTTTGTGCACATCATACTTATATGCATCCAAAATTAATATTTTGTACAGGAATACATCCAACAGCAATATTCTCTTTTCAAAGTATCCACATTCTTTTTATAAGCCTTGAAATGTCTTTACAAACAACACTTTATTGACATTATCAGCTGGTATAGGAAATCGTGGGCAATTGACTAGCCAGTTGTTACTCCAAAATGTTTCATTTTCCTGGATAGAGCTAGCAGGACAAGAAAGAAGCCAATATGCTATTCTGCACAGATTTGGGTACATTTCTGAATGATCCTTCCAATACTTCAAAACTGGAAAGCTATTCTGCTGGGACAGATCGTGGCTGACAAGATGGAATGGCTCAGCTAAATATTTGTCAACTTCTTCCATTGCAGCCTTTTCACATTTGCTGGTGTCAAAACTATTTACAGAATACAAGTCAGAGAAGCGATCACTGGTTTCTCCATGAGTTTTCCGACTGTCCACCAATTCCTCCATGTTGGGAGACTCCATGCATTCTTTAACAAGGCATTTCACTTTGTTGCAAGCATCGCGATGCTCAGCAGGAGCCCCAAACACCATCTTCTTAAATCTGGGGTCTAAGAATGTTGCCATCCGGTGATAAACGTTGATACTCTTGACGAGGCGATCGTTGACTTCAATTCCAATATTAGCTTTGAACTGCTTCAAGGCAGCAGTGTCGTCTGGATCGACAGCGCAGTGCTTCTGAATTTTCGCTACCCAGGGAATCACGAGGTTCAAAGCTGGCTCCGTGGAACTCGACAACTGAATAATGGCATCTTCAAATAATTTGAAAAATTCTACGACAGAACTAACGGTCGATTTTTCCACGGACAGCAAATGTGTAGCACTGGTGGCGTTGAGAGCGTTCAGTATGTTTTCATACTGATTATCTATTGAGCGAAATAGAGCTAAAATGGATGTCCATTTATCATCAGTGCATTTTGTAAGCTCTTCCGGCAGCTGGAACTGGCCAGAAATGCGCTCAAAGTAATCGACGAGATCTACACAATTGCTGAGCAAGTTTATAAAATCTGGCAATTCGCTGTTGGCACCTTTACTTGCCATCAGCTGCAAAATGCTAGTCAGGGGCTGAACCGAACATTTAATACAAGGCTCGTCCTTGAATGCAGCAACAAGATTTGACTCGTGGTCTATGGCAATGAGGCGCTTGAATGGTATGACAGGCTGATCAGCCAAAAAATGGGCAAACCATTCTCTCACATTGTCTGCAGTTTTGGATTCATAATCAAAATCATCAGTGTGAATGATTACAGATTTCAGTTGGCCATTGCTATTAGTGTAATTGCAGTGGACACTTATAAATGGAGACTTCATCTGTTCGTCAATCCAGATGTTCAGCTTATACGTGGCTCCGTAGGAATGCTGAAATTCAGTATAAAAGGCATTCACTGTGGTAACATATAAATCATTCAGAATGAAGCTTGTTAAAGTCGGTGTTGCACACAAAAGACTGTCAATATTTACATCTCCATAAATAGCGCCAACTGTAATGCACATCTGCAAAATTTTGTGAAATTCTGGATCTTTGATGGCTTCCAGGGAACTTTCAGAGCTTAAAGCAAAGTTTAACAGTTTTTCATGAGCCGGAATGGCATCGGCATCATTAAATTCTTCCGGCTCTTTAGGACTCGTTTTATTTGGAAAAAATATAATATTGGGTGTAGTTCGTTTTTTTCTTTCTTTAGGACGCGAGCATGTACGAATGTGATATCGAAGAGTCGATGTAGACTTTTGAGAATCATGGATAAACAAAGCCATGCATTTGAAACACCCAACAAATACTTTAGAAAGTACTAACTGTTCATCCCCACATCTCCTTATGTAGTAAGGAATTTTGAGTTGCTTAGCTTCACTTCGACTAATAAGTAGTTTTATGTCACCAAACCAGTTCCACACATCACTTTTGAACCGTCTGTTGCCCTTCATATTCATGAATGACTTGCGAGTGACCACTGCCTTTTGTTTTTGGAAAAGTTGCTCAATAACTTCTTTCTGCTTGCGAGGATCTGTTCTGAACCTTTTGACCCTTGGTGCCGATCCGGCAGAAGGGCCTTGCTGCCTTTCACTTTCGGGAACTTCGGAAGATTCATCGTCCATTCTATCTTCAGATACAAAAATACTGTGGGAAAAAAAAGGGTGAATAAAAACATTCGAATAAGGAACAATATAGGAAAGTTCTCACATAGTTATGCCTATGATAAAATTCAATTCATTGATTTTTGTCTGAAATTAATAATGATTAATATCAGGAAAACAGTTTTAAAATATAATGGATAATTGTATTAAAGCATAAAAATTGAAATAAATAAAGAAGACAAACATAATCAAGATTTGTAATATGAATACATTAATAATATATACTATCTTGATTAGTAGGGTCAGGGGGGTAAAGTGGTCCTACATCAAATATAAAGCTAGAGCTTTGTAGTGAATACTTTAATTAATGTAACTTTTTTATTTTAGCTTTTAATAGTTAAGAACTAAGTTTAACATTTAAAATTATACTAATTGCAACACTTTACTTGGAGAAAACAACTATTTTGTTTGTTTATGCATCAGTTTGAAGTTGGAACACCTAATTTATCTTCTCTCCAAATTTTTTTAACTTGGTGTTCATCAGATTGACTGTGCAGCAAGCATCACACAGATTGCAAGAACACTTACTCATTAACAGATAAGCTGGATTTATTACAGATATAATTTTATAGTAGTTTAAGTTAGATGGAGTAAAGTGGTCATAGGGATAGGCTTAACACACATCACTATTGTTGCGAACTTCCCCACAAAAGTAAGAGAGGTCAGTCCATTGAACTCTGTGAGGGCCTGGCCGGATGGGGGAGGACCCTCCTTCAACCTTTCTGGTAAGTCGATTTCTTGCTTTAAGCGAGAAAGTTTTCACTCGGTTCCCTCAGCGACGTTCCAGCATAAGGTGCCACCCATTTTTTAGGGCACAGTTGGACTCGGAAGTAAGATCTCAAGTGGTCTTGTCTCATTGAGACAGGTACACATTTAAGGAGGTGAAAGAAGGGAACTCATGTGCACTCTGCGTCACTCTAACATAAGGTGCCAACCTTTTCTGAGCACAGGGCACGATTAGATATTTTATAGGGAAGAACACCTGCAAATTGAGGCCTAATTATTATATAAATGATATGATGAGTTTGTAGTGCTTGATGAGTGCATGGTATCCTATGTCTAACATAATCTCAATGTCGTCAAGAAAATAAAACGATTTCAATGTCTGACAGCGAGTCGTCTCATCATTGCCTTCTGAGATAAGTACACTCTCATTTACATTATATATAAATTAAGAAAATATTTACTACTGATAAGCTTGTGTGAAATAGATTTTACACAACTGTTTTAAAATCACTTAAGCTTAATTTGTAAGACAAATGTAAGTTAAATATTAATTTAAAGATATGTCCAGTTAAAGATATGTTAGAGTATTTTCCCCATCAATAAAAGCTTGGAAAGAGATCTTTGAAAGAAATGATCCCGGGAAAGTGACTGCAGAATGTTTCATAAAGTGTTTTCCCCATTGCCGGCCCCCCCTCCTTTATTTTAAAACTAGTGGACTGTCTTCGTCCAGAAAATGTAATCAATGGTTTTAAAGTAGTGGACTGTTTCTCATTAATAAGTAGGAAGTAGTGAACCATATTGTAATATCTGAAACAGATATTCAGCTTTACCTAGTTGAGTCTATTATCAGCTCGAATGGAGATTGAGAACCTGAACTATGACATACGAATAGTTTAAATCTAGGACACAGTGAAATTTCAGGTATAGCTTATAACATAGTTTCACTTCTAAAAGATTCGAAACCAGCTGTACTTACAACTCTATAACCACCTGTTTTAGCTATACATAAAGTGGTCATACAAAATTAAAGATAAAAAAGAAAATGAGTCCAAGCAAAGAATGGTGAAGTTTTGACTGAAGAAATAGTAATAAAATAACTACAAAAAGAATAAAATGCAAGAAAACAGTTAAAAACATGCAAAGAAAAACCTAATAAAAAGCAGAGAATGCATTTTATTCAGTCAAGCGAGTCCACAATTGCAAATAATCAGTTATCACAAAGTATTTCTGTGGGATGGTGGCAAAATATGAAGGGGGAAAATCAACCAAAGACCTTATTGGACAGGTTTTTGATAAAATAGAAGATTTATTGTCAATAAAGTAACTGGAGAGTATTACACTTTCCTGGAAATCATGACATTGATGAAATTAAGAGTCAGATATCCTTAAAATTCTTGATGAGCCAACTTTTGATTATAGAACATTATAAATTTATAATTATATCAAATAAACTGATTTTCTTTTAAAACTGAAAGTATTTGAGCATTTTTAACTATTAAAAAAAATCTCGGCTTACATATAATAATATTTTATGCTTATTTTTTTAATTATGACCACTTTACACCATGTACCACTTTACCCAACCCCATGGGGTAAAGTGGTCATAAAAACATAGCAAAAAGAAGGTGTCATAAAATTGTTTAACTCTGTTTTTTCCTAAAATTTAATGCAATGTGTTCTTCAATAATGTAATGTAAAAGAACAAACCAAAAAAATTTGAAGTATTTCAACAATTTCTTATATTTATGATCCACCTAAGTTGAAAAATGTGGAATTTATGACCACTTTATCCCACCTGAACCTATTAAATTTAAAACCAGACAAAATGTTATTTAATGCATATATCTTTTCCATCAGTGAAAGTCTAGAGATTTAAACATCTGAAATATTTATTTTATTTTTAATCTTATGCTTTCAGAGTTAAAAAGGTTTTAGCAACTTAAAGTGTTTTTCATTTTAGTTAAAATTTCCTACTATAGAAATTTCGGGATATTTTTTTTCAGTCATGAATTTAATCTCTATCATGCAAACTTGGTTTCTCTAAAACCGGTGCCAATCATGTAACTATTACACTGCATAAAATATTATTCTGGAAGGTTTGGAAAAAAATAATCTAAATTAGGAATATAACTTGGCTGAATATTCAGCCAAATTTAAGTCTGAATATCCACATTTTAAAAACATTTCACTTTTGATTGCAAATAAAATATTTCTCAGACTCTAAATACAAAAATTAAAGAGGAATAAAACTGATTATTATTTGTATATTAAAAAAAGTTAACACGATGATGTATTTTTTAAATATTTTAAAATTCCTTAATTTCAATAATAAGAAATGAGAAGCCCACTTCATTTTGAGACTGCTTCACAGAAATAAAAGTTTAGTTATATTAAAGTCCTATTTTGAAGCTGCATGAAGGCTATTTTGGGACGGCCTCGTCATTTTGAACCACAGTCAGATGACAAGGACAACACCTGAGCTGGCAACCCCGCTCCAAACTTCCACGCCACACCAACAAGTGGACGTTTGGCTACTATGTATGATTTAGCATGCAACAGGCCCCATACATGGTGGATCTTCAGTGGAAGCGGGATTCGAACCTGGAACCCTCCGGCCCCAAAGCTGAGACCCTACCACTAGGCCACCGCGGCCCACAGAAATAAAAAGAGTCGTCATTGCAGAACATGACAATAACTAACACAGAAGAAAATTAAGTAGATAAATTAAAATTATTATAAGTAATATTTTGCTAAAGAGCTTCTAACAGCTAGGATGGAGTGTCCACTTAATTGGCAGAGAAAAAATTTCCAAGATATACAAATTTAGCAAGAAAGTATCTTTCAGCTCTCGCAAGCACGGTATAAAGTGAGCATGTTTTCTGAAGCTAGCAATATATATCAAACCAAAAAAACAGGCTTCTTTCTGAAAATGCTGAAAAATTATTTTCCGCATCATAATTTCAGGCCTTACAATTATAAATGATATGTGACAATATTAAATAATTATGTATTATGCGACTTAAAATTAAAGAAATGTTAGGAGATACTTTTGGTAATAAATGTAGTGAAATGCAATATTCTTTGTTAAATATATTTATTCGGCCAAATATTTGCTTAATATTCGGCAAAACGGCCGAATATTCGTTGCATCCCTAATCCAAATATGGACTTAGTTTAGTTCATGTAAAAGGTTTAGAAATATTTCTTATTCGTGAAATTCTAGACATTTTTACTGTGAAAATCATATCTTTAAAAATAAAAGTCCTTGTTTTCCATATTAACCTGTGAAAGAAAATCTCTACATACTTCACTGAAATCTGGAATAAATGTTCTAGAAACACAAAGTCAAAACAAGTTCATTGCTGAAAAATTAAGCTGAATAGGAATACATATTAAAATTAATGTTTTATATCTTATACAAATGTTTCTCAAAAATGAAACACTTAGTTTAGTTCATGTGAAAGGTTTGAAATATTTTTACAGTAGAAAAGATTCTTATTCGTGAAATTTATATCTAATATTAAATCATATCTTTAAAAATAAAATAATTCCATATTAAACTGTGAAAAAAAAATCTCTACATACTTCACTAAAATATTCTAGAAATACTATATGATATGTGATATATAAAATATGATATGTTTCTAGAAAATGTAACATATCATATTTTTTCTCTATCACAAAATGTTTAAAGATTTATATATTTATGTTTCAGATATAATTTTTTAAAAAACAACCCGTTTAGTTATGATTTTTTAAGAAAAGGTTCCGGGGACTTTCATGCAATGGACTTTTATTAAACAGTAGTGATTGCCTTAAGTTAGCACCAGCAGAAACTTATAAAAGAAAAGTCATTCCTAAAAAAATATTTAAAAAAATAATAATAAACTGAATTATTATGTGGAGGTAATTTGTTGATTTGAATCCTTTTTTTTCTTTAAACTTGACTTTTTTTAAACTTCAATCATAAATTTCATTGAACAAGAACCAATCATAACTGTAAGTTTCTGAAATTTTATTCCGTCCCTTCAGTCATCTACTATTTTAAAACAACCTTCAGATTTAGAATGCAATTATTATGAGTTTACTTTTTTTCATAAAATAGAGTAAAAATATTTCTTTTACAAAAGAAAGTATCCCTTGCTTATACTATTAATTTACAAAACCAAGTGCATAAAGGAAGACTTTCTTTCAATTTTGTTTGTTTTGCTAACAATTCTTTTTTAAGTTAAAAATTGTCAGCTTTAACCAGGATATATGGCCATTACACATATCCATTATATTGCAAACTTAAAGCCACATGTGGACTTACCAGTAACTTAGAGTTTGCATTAAAATAATATAATTGTCTGTAATATAATAATAATTAAAGAGTAATAATCCTTAAGATTCTGCTCATGCGACCTTTTGCAAAACTGCCGAAATTTAAAGAGACATTTCAGTGCAAAAAATGTTCCTCATTCCTGGGATATACCATACAATTTTATAACAAAAAACAGTTACTCTCAATAAGCTGTTGCCTAGCTTTTTTAGACTAGACATAAATATGTTTATTATGATGTGAGGTTTTTTTCATTGCATAGTTCAAAATCATTAAGGGTTTATTACTTTTTTTCAATGAATAATAGGCTTCCTATAGATTTAAATCCATTTAGTTTAGTTTTCCATCATTTGCTTTCAAGCGCAACACCTTTTCTACACTATATATCACAACTTATATTACCAGCAATCAACATAATTAAAAATTTATGATCAATGTTTGCTACACCACAAGGAGTCAGTGCAATTCAATCCCACTAAACCAGAAATTCTTACACTTTTTCAACACATGACACCTTTCAGAGTAGAAAAGAAAATTCATAATCCCAATTCAATGAGAAAATTTTACTGAAAAGTTGAAAAAAATAACAAATAGAAAGCATTAATGAAAATCAGTTTTGAAAAATTCTTAATAGCAAATTTCAGGCAACATTTAAAGAAGAAAGATGGTTTTTAATGCCAGCGCTGAAGCATTTGAAATAAAGAGTCCTTGCAAGAGTTTTTGCAATCCATATGTTAAGACATTCTGCATTAAACCTAAACTAACTTGACTGGGAAATATTCTTTTCACCAAAAATGAAATATTTCAATTTAAATTAAAACATTTTATTGCCAACAAATAATGAACAAACAATAACTCTATTTAATTTAAAATAGATTCAATTAATGATGATTTACATGGCTCCGTCCTATTTGAGGTCTAAAAAGTGAATACACAAAACCATGGAAGAAAAAAGATTTAAAAATACACTTTTGTAAGCCTACTAAACAAGGTATAATTTTTATTTTGATTTTAATTATTTTCTACTTTTTAGTATATAGTTCACAATTCATTATTATAAATGAAATGGAATCTTGCAATTAATTTTTCTCAAATTCAACACCAAGTGTTGCCACTTATTCAAAATCAAAACTTAAATAAATTGATCGATTAACTGATAATGAAGTTCTGTAAACATTAACATATTGGGAATGCAAGACTACATAATTTCAAAACTCCAGCACATCAGGAAGAGAGTGAGAAATAGATTACAAAATCCCATCTTTACAAACATGAAAGAAGACAAGTTAAATAAAAGCGTATAAAATAATTACCATTCTTTAGGCCTGTTGCACGCTCTTACATGATAGCGAAGGGTCGAGGTTGAATGCTTTTGAGCATCATACATGAACAGTGCTGAACAGCGAAAGCAACCCACAAAGACTTTGCAAATCATTGCCTGCTCATCTCCACACAGCCGCATGTAATAAGGTATCTTCAGTCTATCGGCGTCACTCTCAGATATGAAGAGTCTCACGTCGCCAAACCAGTTCCACACATCACTCTTAAATTGCTTTGTGCCTTTGGTGTTAGTGAGAGATTTTTTAACGATGATCGCTTTCTTCTGGGAGACAAGCTGCTGCATGACAGCTTTCAGCTTTCTTGTATCAGGATTGAAATAATTGCTGCCAGTCTCTGCACAGGCATCTTCGATATCAGTCACTGATAATTCATTCTCTTTTGCAATGTTTATATCGGGCTCAGAGACACAGATAACAACATTTTCTCCGGTATCATAGCTAGAAAAAAAAAGACCAGAAATAAGATTCATGAAGTTTTCATAAGTCAAAACTTAAAATGAGTAACTTAACTCTATCGATATGGGAACGTCCCAGCCGTCCAAAACATCTAAATATCACAGTGAAATTTCCAGCCTTTCATTAAGTGTGATTGATTTCACACCTGCAGCGAGTGCTTTCTTCATTAGAGTGGCTCACACACTTGGGTTTGGGAAAAGGGGATTCTTAGAATTCGGACAGTGCCAGCTGTCATAGTGGTTTTTGAAGGAGGAAGGGAATTTCCCTTATCTCTGAAAGAGAAACTCGGGCATTCTCGTATCTTGAGATCCCTCTGTTCCAAAGGTCATAAGAATCAAGAGGATTAAAATTAGTATACTTTTAAAAACATTTAAAAGTACAATTTCTGTTACATAGTCCAAAATCAGACTTTAAAAAAAGTGCATGCAGTGCATTTATTAGAAAAGGACAACTTGCTAAAAATTTTCCATAAATAATTAAGGAAATTTATTTTTTACCAGCTTTATAAGGCATTAATTATATCAACAACATATAATGTGCAAGCACAACATAAGAGATGCATAATATTGTAAAGTAAATAAATTAGAGAATACTTTTAAAAAAATATCATTTCTATTGAAATTCTGTTTTTACTTGGTACTTTTCTGGCTCAACAGTTGAAATTCCCAATAAATTCAATGAATATAGAAAAATCTGCATTCTTTTCTGCTACTTCTGTAGCATAAAGCTGTATTTGCAACACTTATGTACATTTTAACAACTCTACATTCACACATAAGAGACACTTCAGGCCAATACTTGGCAACCACTCCCAACGACATACAGCTATTTAGCAAAACTTTCATTACCCGACTACATTTAAACTGACTCTTTATGTATCATTGACACAAACAAATGAGAAAGAGCTTATTCACGGAACTAATTTCATTCACTCTTATCTATGATATGTGTATCTATATATGAACAAAATCTTATATTTCTTGAAATTACAATGCAACATCTCAAATGCAAGGAACATTATCATTAGTGTTTATGACATGTTTTGTATATCTATCAACTAATGCAAAATACAAATTTAATTCATTCATTGCCACCCTTATATCAAAATGATCTACATCAAATTTGCAAATTTTGATGTAAAATACTTGTGTTCTGAAATAGTGATTTGCTGTATATTGTCACAAATGCCACTTGTCACTAGTGGTTTCAGGTGTTATGGTTCATATATTTTGCTGTGAGCAGTTTTTGACACAAATTTTTATATAACAGTGACAACATATTCCATTTCATTTTTGTGACTTTAATGTAATTAGTTTTAACTATACAGACAGATACACTTTGTCAAAAAAGTAGACGGATACTAAAAATTTGTAAATGTAAAGCTCTTTGTTTTGAATATTGTTGTTTCAAATTATACACTAGTCATATCATCGAAAGAAATCCCCGGTGACGTAAAAGTTTTAATAAACACCAGTTTATATTTAAAGTTAAATAGATATATATACTCCTACATTGTCAAAAAAGTAAACGGACAAACCATTTGAGGTGCTTTTCTTCTAGTTTCTTTGGATAATTTTTTATAACATGTATTTACTTGGATAAGTCAGTTAGATCACCTTCATTTAAAATATAAAATTAATTTCTTTCAAAAACCTTAAAATTTCACTTTGATTGTTATTTGAAGTTGGTTGCCATGCCTAGAGGAATTTCTTTAACAGAATTCCGGAAAGGTCAAGCCATAGCCTACAGAAACGATGGAAAAACTATTCGACAAATTTTAAAAATTGGTAAAAGTGCAATTGCAGAATTTCTAAAGAATCCCGACGCTCATGGAAAAAGGGAAAAAACTGGAAGACCCCGAAAACTAACGCCAAGAGAGCAAAGAAATCTTCTCCGACAGCTTAAAAAAGAGGGGGTAGCATTCCTACCACGCAGCGTGAATCTGGACTTACCCATATAACAAGACAGACAGCATTTAATTACGTGCAAAGCAGTAAAAAGTTTCAATTTAAGAAACGAAAATATCATCCTAAATGGACTAAAAAACATATTGCCGATTGACTGGCGTGGGGTAAAAAATACATGTCCTGGACCATTAAATGGACATCCGTAATTTTCTCCGATGAGAAAAGGTTCAATTTAGATGGTCCAGATGGCTTTCAATATTATTGGCACTGCCTGAAACAAAAAGAACAATTTTACTCTACTCACCAACAAGGAGGAGGAAGTTTGATGGTATGGCTTGCTGTTGGTTTTGGTGGTAGATCAAGTTTAGTTTTTATCAAAGGTACACAAAATCACAAAGATTACATACAACAGTTGGAAACAGAATTTCTCCCATACGGATCCAATTGGGGAGGAGAAAACTGGATATATCAACAAGACGGAGCTTCCATTCATACCACTCAAGGAGTTAAAAAATGGTTTGATGACAATAATGTTCAAGTTTTGCCCTGGCCAGCCAAAAGTCCAGACCTTAATATTATCGAAAATGTTTGGGCTATGTTAGTTGAACGTGTTTATGGACAAGGGAGGCAATATGAAAATGTCAAGGAGCTCCACGAATCTCTTAATTCAGTATGGAATACTTTTTGCCAGAAAGACATTCAAAACCTTTATGATTCAATGCCAAACCGTGTGTTTGAACTAATACAAGCAAGTGGTAAGAAAACCTCTTATTAAAACTTTACATTTCACACCATTTTTGTTGCCTACTTTTTTGACAACTTTACCAACGACATTTTGTATTTGTTAATATAATCTTATGATAATTAATACAAATTCATGTGTTTTACAATATATTTTATTTGATTCTTATATAATTATGTAAGCAAAAATATGCTGACAATTTTTTCACAAAAGATTTGTTAAATAAATGTTTTTTTCATGAAATTAAAGTGTAATTTTGTGTCCGTCTACCTTTTTGATAAGGTGTACATGCAGCCATCAATGTCAAAAAGCCCTTTTTTGCAAGTGTAACATATTAGATACATTATTAAAGGAATTTAAACTTAGAGAGAATAAAAATATCCTTGAACAGGAGATCAATGTGATTCTTTTCAAACAAGATAGGGGGAGGAATGAGATCAATATATATTTTTTTTTTTTTTTTGACATTATGATTCATGGATAATGTTGAAGGATAAAAAAAGAAGAGTTATCAGTAGAATCTTAAAATTATGAAACAATCTGCACAGCTGACAACTTCAATAACACTTTTAATAATTAATACTACTTTTAGTAATGTAATAACTACTATAATAAGTGCTTTTAATAATTTTCTTGTATTTAAATAATAAGGACGCAGAATCGTCATCTCATTTTTTTTTTTTTTAAAGAACACACTGAGCAAAAAAAACAAACTAATCATGATACGGATCAAATTTTTTTTCTGAACAGATGATAAACTTCATGCACTAAATGAATGCCAGATATTTTAAATAGCTAAGAGTTTTTTTTTTAATATTATTCTTTCGGTCAATAGGAAATATATTTCAATTTTCTCTGGTCGGGGAAAATTCGTGACAATCTTACAGCTTGTTATAACATACATCAAAGGTTCTACAACAAAAATTTATCAATATTACCATTCCGCTTCGTTGTAGTTAATCGTTTCCAAGGCGTCAACAAATGCAGCAACATCTGAACTGCAAACCAAAGATGTAGATCCAGTACTCTCCATTGTGGTTAATCTAACTATTTAAACAATAAAAATTTAAATCCTGTTATCAAATACTTTTAACATTTTTTACAGTAAACAAATTTCAAACTTTGGGAAGTAAGGAAACAAAACATTGAATTCTCACAATGTTTTCATTTCAGTTCATTGTTATTCAGTTTTCATAGTGTTTCCATTTCAGTTCACTCTTTCACAGACGGGGGGGGGGGATAATGACAGCTGCATAGGAAAATAAATGGCGGCTTGTTTCCATGGTGGTTAGAGATACCAATCTCACACTCTTGCTAACGATCCGACTGACATTTAGTATAACTTTATGATTATATTTATTTAGCACT
Source organism: Araneus ventricosus (assembly GCA_013235015.1). Classification (NCBI taxonomy): domain Eukaryota; kingdom Metazoa; phylum Arthropoda; class Arachnida; order Araneae; family Araneidae; genus Araneus; species Araneus ventricosus. Next base: position 46,710 of record BGPR01006969.1, read on the forward strand.
AAAATTTATTGTTAGCTCATGTTTTAAAATTATAAGGATTTCTTAATCTCAAAAATTCAATTATAAGTTAACCTTTTTATTTTGTATCTATTTCGCTACTTCATAATACATTTGATTATATTTACACATTTATATTACTTATTTTATTACAGATTGTAAAATATGATATAAATGCCTAAAAATAAAGATGCTCCCTGTAAACTTATTTTCTCAAATAGCTGAAATGTATTCTATACCTTTAATATGAAAAAGAGAGTGAAAAGATATGCGTTGATATTTATTTATAGAAGATTTTCTCATATAGAAGATTTCATTAATAAATGTTATAAAAAGTTGTCTAAGACAACTATTTTGTGCTGAATATATAAATTAAAGCTTTTAAAGTTGCTTGAAAATGTATTGAAATAAAATTTATAGTTACATGAATACAATTTTTTAATTGTAGATTTCATAAAAGAGAAATCATCAAATCATATATTATCAAAATATATAAAATGAAATTATCAGCCAAAATAATTGGCTTTATCCATGATCACTTTAAGGTAAATTCTTCTGCACAAATATTATATTCTCAAATTTGATGAAAATTTTCTTATTGTAGAAACTGTTAAGTAAATGTTAACATTTTATTAAAACATAAATACTTACTTTAAAAAAAAAAAAAATCTCCTCAGCATTTGAAAATAATACCTACATTTCATGACAATGATCAGAAAAGGGCAACTTTGAATACTTTATTGTGCAACAGATTTCTTGCAGCTCTATCGATTTACCTAACCATACATCCTATATTTTATTAACTTCAGTTCGGATGCATAATACTAATAAAACAGTTCTTCAAATATCACACTAAGCATAATTTTTGTAATATCATATTATATATAATTGAATAATCTTTACTTCATGCATAAGTTTCTGCCCTACAAATAGAATAATAGAAAGAAAAAAGTTACAATTATAGAAAAGTACTTTTACAAAATACACTCAATATCTATTTATATATTTTAATTCTCTTACGTGGCGACAAAAAAGGGTCGAATTTCTTAATCGCCGTTTGGCAACAGCTCGCGAGTTTAGATTGTTTACATTCAAATTAGCGATTGATTTGATCTGGGACATCACAATTTTTCAAAATAAGTTTAACTTGGGCGGTTTCGATTATAAATCGAAAACGTCAAGATAGGTCTAATGAAACTATTGAGGAATCTTTCATAATACGATCCAATCGGAATGAACAAAATAGAAAGAAGCGTTTTTGTGTACAGAGCGAAGTTGCCGAGCTACAGGAATATAGTTGTGGGACTTTAGTGGGAGTCTGTTCTTTTATACATGTGGCGAAGCTTTTCTGATCAAAATATCAGTGAAAAAAAAGCATATTTAAAATTTTGGTGTAAAAAGAAAAAATTTTAGAATTTTTTAAAAAATTCCAAAAAAGGCTATTTTGTTAATTTTAAAAAGGTAAAAGTAAATAATTAGTATGGTTTTTAATTTGAATAGTGAATCTTGACATGTTTAAAGCCATTTGCCACGTTAAACTGCTCTTTTTAAGCTAAAAGTTTGTGAAATGGGTTAAATAATCTTTCGTAACTCAAAAATTCTGAGGTTTTAACACATAAATAACTACCCAGAGAGAAAAGTTATAACTTCCTTGGCTAAATAATTATTGCAGTGAGTGTGTATACACGTGGCGAAGCTTTTCTGAGCAATAATTCATTGAGAAGAATGGAAATTTAGAAGTTTGTTGGAATAAAGTTAGGGCTAATGAAACTGTTGAAGAAATATTCAATTTTGTGTACCAAGAAGTTTTAAATGCCTGATTTCTGATTGATGCAAATAATTTCAATTTGTAAACATTTTATAATTATACATTTTAGCATTCAAATTTCTTTGAAACATTTACATATATATATCTATATGCTATTAGCAAATTTTAATTTTAGAAATTTGATGATTTAGCTTATTAGTAATTGCTGAAAAAATGTTAGAATTTTATGCTATTTCAAATAATTTAAATTTACTTTTAGTAATTAATGTATTTATAATTTCCTTCTACTAGCAGACAGTCATAACTGTACGGCGAGCGAGCGAAGCGAGCTGGGATCACGTAGTGATCCCAAAAGAATCGCAACGTGATTCTTGGGGGTTGACGAGCAGAGCGAGTAGCGGGTGTAACCCCCTAGTCTATTTATATATTTTAACAATAAAAGTGAAAACCTTCAGTTCTAATATCAAGAGTCTTAACAGATACAATAAAAAATATCTTTTTTTCTATATTGCTTGCCAAAGTATGAGAGTTTCGCTGCTCGTTACTTGTTACATTTGCCAACATATAAATTTCAAACTAAGGTGGAAAAACAACTAAATAGCTAACAGTTATTTGTTACGTTGAATTCTTCAGAACATAAACAGTTAAAAACCTATTTTATGAAAAACTTCTTAGGAGGGAGATATTCTCATGTTATTTTGATGAAATTCCTGGAGTTTATATATAGTGACTATGAATAATGTTTGAACACAAAAGATGGAACATTTCAATGCAAATCGTCATATTTAAAAACACAACAAAGCACACTTATCAAATTACTTCCCATGATTGTATAAATGATTATTGTATTCGATTTCAGACACAAATAAAAACAATGTTCACTACGCAAACAAATGGTAAATGAACTAATTTAAAATTATAACAACACATTAAAATGTAATATTCAACTCACCAAGAATATTATAGTAACTCAAAATAAAAATATTAGTAACTAGAATAATAACTTCAATTCTTCATATACTTTTGTAAACCACAATGGGGAAAAGATTACTGACGGAAAATTAAGAGAAAGAAAAGGTATATATATTGCATTTTTTTACTAATACTTAATGATAGATGAAATATTAAGTCATCTAGGATTTCCAAAGAAAACATCAATAATTATAAAATATTTAAGAAACTATACAGAAAAAATGCTATAAAAATTTAAACACAATATGAAAATTTTCAATCAGAAATAAAATGTAAGCCAATATCATCTTGCATAACACTTATGAGCAATCCTCCAAAAATGTCTCTTAACCAGGTGCAAAAACGCATAAAAGACAACTTATGTGTGGATGAAATCAATTTTAAAGAACAAAAAAGAAAAAATCCATACAAAAAAAGCGAAATTATGTATTGCGAGATTTGACAACACACGAGGATGCGTTCTGTGCACAATCGTGTTTTTTCAGGGATCAAGAATATTACAAACAAAATTTTTAAAATATTAAGAATAGTTCTAAAAGACAAATTATTCTACCTAAATGTATAATGTTGTAAAAATTCCTAACTTATACATTATAACCAAAAAGATACATAATTTCAATCATCGATAAAGGTGATGCGAACATACAGCAGATTTAGATACAAAGATTGTTACTTATAATATAGCTATTTACCATTATTTTTATTGAAATTGTTGTTTTTATAAACGATAATTATAAAATATAAAATTCTTATAAAAATAATCTGAAGGTATATTTTAATTTTGGATTTAAAAAAAGTCCATTTTCCATACTAAAACATAGACCGATCGTTTTGTTTTGACCGCCGACAGCTGTTTTTGTGTAATCTCGAACCCAAATGGTGCATAAGGTCTGTTTTCATGATATCGGGCTCTCGCCAGTGCTTATCAACAAAAGGATAAAAACTCGAGATCACTTCCCGAGGTTCCTTTCTGGTACCGTTGACTGAGCGTCGAAATCGTTATTGGTTGTCCATAAAAAACGTCTAGTCAGCTAGGGTTTTTAAGACTATTTTTGTCAATCATTTTACCCTCCACAGTAGAGGCCGTTAAAGGATTTTATAAGAAATACAGCAATTTTAGGATCATCAATGATGATAGGAGGAATGTAAACCCTCTTTCTTGCTATTTGAATTCGAGGTTGATTTGCATCTTGTTCCCATATACCAATTTTAGTTTGCAACAAAGTTGCAGCAGTCTTGCTATACAAGTCTGCAAGCTTGCAGCAAGTTCAGCACGGCAAGACTACAAGGGCATAACAAGACTGCAGCAAGTTAACGCAAACTTCGAAGTCACCATGTGACAAGCTTGCTGTGAACTTCTGGTTTCAAGTTCATAGCAAACCAGTAGAAAAAAATAATTTGCCGTGTCAAATTTAAAGCATATTTTTGGGTAAACAGCGAAAATAAGTTTTTAAAATTCTATAATTCTTTTATTCATTTAAGTGACTTCTGGTAATTTTTTTAAAATTTCTTACATTCCTACTTTTTTTAATTCTTTCATTAAACCATTCTCATCTCGAGGAATATTGAATAATAGGAGTTTTGTTGATTTTGATATCGATTTCTTAAAGACGTACTTGACATAATTCAAGAATAAAGAAGAGAAATTTAATAGTTCTTAATATATAAAATGGAGCAATAAAAATCCACTCATCTGAAATTGACAGTCCAACATGACATCATTGAGTTTGGTTTTCGTTAAAATAGGCAAGATTGATTCTGTATTCAGATAAGACACAGTTGAGCATAACAGTCGATCACTGAACAAGGAGAACAAATTCGAATGAAAAATGAAATCCATTTCAATACATTGTTGTGTAAGTAACCTGAGCGAATTGAATTCTTTGAGCCCCAAAGCAACAGAAGAGTGAAAAAGATAATTTAGAATAGGAAAACTCGGGTACTGCGACTATGATTTCACCTTAACCCTTAAATGGCCAGTGTTGCCTTTATGCAACAAACCCAAATTATTGTGTTCTAAAATCTTGAGAATAAGACTGAAACTCAAACGCCTGTTGTTGCTAATAGGATACATAGTGAAAATTTTTAAAAATCAATTTACAACATATAGGATGGCAGCCTGAGTGCTGATAAAAATAAATTGATCTTTTTCCACTGGAGGCTGGCATCTTTTTTGCTTTGTTTGTACACTTGAGAGAACCCTATTTCATTCTACAAGGTTGAAGGAAATTCCTTGTTCATATAATTAGTTATTAAAATTCATATGTGTTTAATATTACAGAATTTTATGAAGGAATTTTTTTTTCTGAAACTCGAATGTTGTCATTTGGGGGCCGTTCAAATATTACGTAAGCACCTAAGGGGGGAGGGGGTTTGCGATTTGCTTATTTTTGCTGACAAGGGGGAGGGGGTATGAGTGATGCTTACGTAAGACATTAAAATCACTTTATTTCCGAAAATCTCTGGTAACTTGCAAAAATAATTTAATTAAAAAAATTAAATTTGGAAAAAGAAAATTAAACTTCGAAAAAAAAATTTATTAAGCATATTTTATCATAACTTTAAATTTATAATTAACTTGGTATGAAATAATTTTACTTATTCTTGTTAATATTCGCTACATTTATTAAAATATGTAGAGTATACCGACATTGTAATATGTAATAAAGTGTTAAAATTAACATCTTTCTATAATTGAATAGATAAATGAACTTTACTGATGCAACCTTAAAGTGAAAGTATTCTTCAGTTTTAAAAAGTAATAATCTAGGAAATTAAGTGGTTCGAATAAGACTTTACGTTTTGAATAAAATATTAAATAACAATAATAGATTATGAAAATACTTTTAAAATGAATCATTCACCAATGTAAGATTTTTTTTCACTTCTTATGTTTTAGATTAAAAAAAAAATTTAAATATTGTAATGTTTGTTACCATTCAAATTTATGTAGTTACAATAGTGAAACTGACAGTTATAAAAGTGTTTTGAGCTGTATTGGAAAAGAAAGTTTTCATTTACGTTTATATAACATATTACGTTTTTGATATAAAAGTGATTACTAAAAGTTTAGTCCTTTCGTCACAGTCTTAAAAAGTAGAGGGGAAATTGTGAAAAATTAAAGAAAAAGAAGTTTATCAAGATTCCTTCCGAGAAGAAAGCGATGAAGTAGTAACAGAAGGGAGGAGCAATAAAATAACAGATTTGGAAAAATAGCTTGCGCAACCTTGGTCAGCATCTGAATAGATGATAGGCATGTGCAAAATTAAATTTAATTGTTCTTTTAAAATTGTGATAAACTTAGAAATTTTCTTAAACAAAATTGCAAGGAAATTAAACATACATTTTTTTTTTTTCATTTTAAGCCGAGTTTTTTATTTGAATTAAGTCCTAAAGTTTTTAAAATTAGATTATTACTGTTATACGTTTTGCAAAAATACAGCCCGCGGCGGGGGGGTCAAAAATTACCAGAAACATGCTTACGTAATATTTGAACAGCCCCTTGGTAAAAAATTGTTTTTGAGCCGTAAACCATACTTAAGACAAAACAAGACTTCTTGAAGTGTTTTTATTCAAGAAATGAAAGACAAAATACATTTTCAGAAACTCAGTATAATGAGGATTAAATAACATGGTTCTTCGCATTCGGTGCCACCTACACTCACAAGCGATCAATCCTCTTACAGTTGAAAGAAATCCTCACTTAACAATTGCACTTACCGCACCGATAGTAGCGTTTTAAACTTATTTCGAGTATAACTCATAAAAGGAAATCAGAAATTGAAATTTATATATAACAAATTTCTATTTTTAAAAAGTGGTAATAAAAATACATCCAATAATGTTACAATATTTTTTAAATTGTTAATCAGCTTTTCGAGATTTTCAGTTCTAAATTCCCCATCTTTGAAAAGTTTATTATTTTCTTTGATAAGACTTCCTTATTTTTTTTTGTTTTACACTTTTTTTAGGTGAAATTTCTGGTCCAATGAGGGAGGGGACAGATTCTATTGCTGACAGGAAAGTAAAAGGTTAGTGACATACATTAAAATACAAGTTCACTAATAAACATGTTATTATTACAGTAATTATGGGCAATAAATCCAACTCGGATCCGAGCCCACGAGAGGAAGGAATCCGACACATTACTAGTGCAAGCCACAGAGAAAAAGAATCACAGGTCTCACTCCGCAATTTCGTCAGCGCCCCCACTTGTGAACTGAGAGAACTACAAACCGAAACCATAACTGAAACTGAACGCCATATTGCCTTGGACGTTGATCGTGGCTCGCTTCGTGGTTCTAAGCTATAGAGACAAGCTTATTTATTATTTTTTCTTAGCTTAGAATTATTATTGTGCTTAAATTTTTCTGTGGTATTTGTTTTCTTTTCTGTGTGTACTTATCTGTGGATTCCCGTTTTTTTAATGAAAAATTCCGAAGAAGTTGTACCATGTTGTGTACCTTTGAATACCATGATCCTCTTAGGTAGGTTTAATAAGTGTTTATAACTTTTATGAAAGACAATTTGCATGAATAAATAAATAGGAAACATTTATTTTCGCTTTAATAAATAAAGTAATGAAGTTTTGTTTTTTTCGTGCAATTGCAGTAGACTTTTAAACTGCTCATCTTTATGGAATGATACTGAGCGTCCATGCAATATACTTTGCCAATTTTTGTATTTTTTATATTTATTGCTGAATAATATAACTTAGAATTAAAAATATCCCCGAAAGATATTGATCCTTTGCCTATTATTGTCCAAATATTTATTGTTAACTGTTATAATAATGTCGTGTAAATTTATTTTTTAATTTACTTTATTACATTTAATCAAAGATTTCTGATAAGAGATTATGCAGCCAAGATCTTAAATAAATGATCGTAGGAAAAGTACATACAAGTAAATTAAGCAATCCGCGTTGTGTTCAAAATAATTTATTGATAACCCCAGGTAAACATTACACAGACATAGTTATAGTATATTGCAACAGACCTGGAGAAACTGTTAGGACACAGTGTGGAATAAGACAAGCAAATGAATCAATGACAGAAACTGTAATGAAAAATTAATTGCAGTTTATTTAAGATTTTATAAATATGAAGGCAATTTGTGGGGATTTACATGTCATAAACTGAGCACGAATACTGATGCTCTGGATTAAAAAACACACACATATTTGTTGGATAAAAAGTCACATGACAGGACAATTAGAGTTCATAGCAGCATTATGTCTTCAATCTAACCAAATAAAGAAAAATCCTGAAATCCCTAGTCAAAGTTAATGCTGGTAGTCTAATAATATTTGTCTTGCATAAATTCTGCAATCATGTAATTAGTATGCAGTTTTTGAAAAGAATATCAATTAAATTAAACACACAAATTGGAATATTGATCCTGCATACCAAATTCACACCAGTATTACACAAATTTAATTATTTACTCACAAAAGTAACTTCCTATATTTAGAGATATAGATATCTCACATAGCATTTATGTAACCAAAATTAAATCTTCTTCCTACTTATAACAAAATCAAACTTAAATGAGCCGTCTGCACATCACAAAAAAATTAGCAAATCCGAAAGCTAAATTTCTGTAGTTTTGAGCTTACCAATTTAAAACTTATAAATTAAAATTTTCAATTTCAAAACAAATACAGACTTATCTGACATCATTATTTGTAGACAGCTGGGCTGGGGGTCTGGGACAGCGGCACAAAATGAGCTGGCAGGCTAGGCGAGTCTCGGATCTGTTTTGAAGCCTTTCATGACACCTTGTTTAGGAAATGCTCACCCTCCTAGATGGTATTCGTAGGACTAAACCTCGTAGCAGTCAGCTCCCATCTGCAGGCATTTTCAACAGGAATGCATGAAGACATCAACAGGCACTTCAGTAACAGGGCTCCATGTCTCTCGCTTTTGATACTGTATACCAGGCATGAACGGTTGTCCAGACAATTTTCCGCTGGGAAAAGGCCGTGCTACTCATGACCGCTCACACCGTTAGAAGAGATAGCCAGTCCAGCACTCCGAGGTAAAAGGGCCAGCCATGGCCGCACTTACGGATTCACCTCTCACAAAACTGTAGCTTCGATGTGTGCAAACAGTTTAAGCTGCCGTCATTATTCAGGAGAAATTTAAGGATCGTTCTAAGGGCCTCTGCTGAGCACCCTTCTATTTCAAAACCGCTAATGGCCACCGAATAACCGAATAAAATGCTCAGAAAACCATCTTTATGTATCAACACGATGCGTTTCTTTTTAATAGAAATCTTTAAGAATTCGCAAATGACCTACGTCTGTTTTATTAACTGCAGCATTAAGTGTATTAACATCTCTCATTCATTAGAAAAGATGGAATACACGAAAAAAATACATTTTGGTTCCTAATGATGAAATCTCTAAACATGTACCAACCGAAGACACTCTCTCTGAACTCGATCGAGAAATGAGTGTCATTTTAAAGAATAGGAGGGTATTAGATGAGGAAAAAGTCAAGTTATATATGCAAGTTCTACAGAAGAGATTAAACATTCAAGATCATAATAATGGAGTTCAAGAAACTATACCCGAACCTGTATCAGCTCAACATACGGAAGAAGAAAAGCAAAATTTAGTTAAAAAGCGTGATTTAGTTGAAAAGAAAGATTTAATTGAAAATCTGATTTTAGAATCAACCCTTAAAACTTGAAATTCGACACTCGAAATATATTGAATTATTTAAAAAATTCTCAAGAGATGATACATTGGACTTCTAACGGAAAATTGATATTCAAGGGACATAACGTAAAGAACTCAAACGTTATGGACTTGACAAAAACTTTGCAGACAGCTTCCAACAAACCTCATTCACAGGGTTTCGTTTGTGAAATTAATGAGTGTTTCAGAATACAATCGATGTTTCAGAATGTGAAATGACAAAAGTGGCTATCTTTTAAGTAAACAGATAACGCATCGTAATCCAAAGATAGCAACACCATGTGAGTGTTTGTGAAAGCGATGTTTCATTATAAATCGATCTCTCAAGTCGTCAAGTTGTTTGCAATGTCTTCACCCAATATAACTTATATATCTAATTTCTACTCGCAAGAGGAAAGTATTGAAATGTTCACAAAACTTTCAAAGTGTCCCTTCAAACAACCAATCAACAAAGTCTGGGGTAAATCCTATCGACCCTTAAGGAAATCCTGCAGTTACGGCGACATGGACCTTGAGTATGAATATTCTGGTCACTGTGAACTAGCACTGCCCTGGAACCGGACTATGTTTAAAATAAAATCTGATGTGGAGAAGAAAACTGGATTTGAGTATAATTTTGTACTACTTAATTTCTACGAAAGTGGTCATGCAAAGATCGGTGCACATAAAGACGATGAACCCTCCCTAGACCAGACTGTGGACATCGCAACACTCAGCTTTGGAGTTTGCCGTGACACGATCTTCTCCAAAAAGGGATGTAAATCAGTGCGACAAGCGTTGGAAGCAGGATCCCTCTTGCTAATGCACGATCAAAAAGAATGGACTCATGCTATCCCCCCTCAACCTTGTGTGAAAGAAGCTCGCATAAGTCTTACTTTTCGCCGAGTTTGGTCTTCTTTGCAGCAAATCTTGGATGAGATGGAACGTGACTATTCGATTCCACCATGTAAACGTTTACGTCGAGAGTAATTATGTATTATTATCATCATTAGTGTAAAATATATATATAGATATTTTTTTTGCACGATAAAATGTTGTTATTATTTTCCATATTATTATTATTATTAGTAGTAGTATAAGAATGATTAAAAAGTTTTAGTTATTTCTAACACAAGTTGTAGTAAAAAGAAATAAAATTTTAATAGTTTAAAAAAGCAATGTGCTAAGTTCAGACTTCTCTTCAAATCATATATTGAAATTCTTTTAGCAGATTTTTATGGTTATAATAAAGCTTTTATATAATTATTTTATAGGATGCGCGAAGGTTGTTCGAGTGACGAGTTAGCAGACAATCAGTTGGGACATAAGTGCTTTGAAACACGACTTAGCTGTTTGAATCGATGTATTGCCTTCATAGATATGAATAACGTTACTCATGATTTTGTATACGACAACAGTAAATTATAAGCAGGAGAAATGTGAAATAATCTCTGATTAGAATTATCTGTGATGAATACCGTATACAGTCAAATATTACCTAAATGTTTTAAGATAAAATAATTAGTGACATAAAGGTGAAAACAAGTAAGCACCATCACAGAGTATAATGCAAGCCTTTTATCGTTAATCTTATATTTGAAGCAAAACACAGTCTTTGTAACTCTTTATGGATAGAACAGACATTTAGCAAAAAATGTACATTGGTTGTTAGTATTATTGAAAGAAAATTATATATTTGATAGAACCTAGAACTATGGTAAAGGAATTAAAATTATGGATAGGAGGCAGTGAATTTTCAAGCATTCGTTTGTTCAAATAATTCTGACATTTTTGAGTTTAAGAAAATAAGTAAATTTTGAAACGCTGAAATAAAGACTATTTCTCTAACTTGCAACAATTTTAACCTAAAGCAGTCAACTTTAAAATAGTTTCATCTTTGATATTTTCGAAATTGTTAGGAAAGCGGAATTTGAAGCTTCGTGAAGGTGTGTGAAGATATTCAAGTGAATTTGCTAAGGTTAATTTTGCATCGAAACATCTGATTTCATGAATGAAAATTGACTCCAGTTTTTGAGGTACTTGAAGTCTCACTCTAGCCGGGTTCAAAGAGTTAAAATCATTGACGTTCATTATCACTCAGTAATTCGGTCAATCTGCAATGCAAAATGGTATATCTCCAACACTGAAATATGTAAAGCACTTAACTACCCCTCTCTAAAAGAATACATTGTCAAAATTGCAACGAAATTCTTTAATAGTCTCGACACGCACGAAAATGCAGCAATTCAACTTATTCCTAATTATATCCCCGATCCCAAAATAAAAAGACCGAGAAATATTCTCCTGTAATAGTAATACACCTTGTCCCCCTCCCCGCAGCTTGTTTGCATTACTCACTTTCCGACTTTTTTCTCCCACGGCCCTCTCCTCAGATAATAACCATACACAGTTAAGCTCTCACAGTTTCACTCTCCTCCACTCCGTCTCAAGATCTTCTCTTCTGGCCACCGCTAGACTCCTGACTTTCTCAGAACTGTTTTCAGTTCTTCTCAGAGTTACCGTCCGAAGGACTTAGCTTCTAAGAAGCTCCAATGCACGCACCCCCGCCCTGCCTCTTCTCACTGCTGAAATGAATCCTATTCAGCTCATTGACAGATACTTCTCGCCATGTTGGACTCAGTACTCGTCAAGAATGGAGGTAACCCCCCTTTCTGAGGGGCGGGTACTCCGGAATTTGTCAAGAAACCATGCCCGTCCTCTTTGTCCAATCCTCTCCGCAGAGAGTCACATTTTTTACTTTCTCGTATACGAAGTATACAATGAGAAAGTAGTGTAATCGTCAAAAAATTCGAACTCGAGATTTTGACGGATCTCCACGAAACCTCCCTGAGTCCGAAAAACACAATTTTGGAATTTTGTCTGTGTGTCTGTCTGTGAACACGGTAACTCGAAAACTATTAGAGCTACGAGAATGAAATTTGGTATGTGGTGTTTAAACATAATTTGTAGATTTCTATCAAATTTTGGACAAAATCCGTCCTCGGGAAGTCTGTCTGTATGTCCGAAGTCATGTGAACACTATAACTCAAAAACTTGAATAACTAGAGGGATAAAATTTGGTACACAGTTTTATTGTCATGGATGTAGGTCCGTATAAAATTTTGGGTCAAATCCGTCAAAGGGTTGACTGTCTGTCGGCCTGTATAATTTACCATTGAAACCAATCCGCTATCTCCACGCGCAAGCGTACGGAAGCAATCGTCTGTGCTCCCGAAAGGAGCGAATTACGTCAGTTTGTCCTTGAGACGACAAGAGTGAAACCTAGCAGTGTGCAATAGATGCGTTTTAATCGGTACGCATCTCTTTGAATTCTTTACCTAAATATTTTTCAATCACTATAATGAAAAACCTTCTGATGGTCATTGGATTCTGGATAACAGTAGGTTCGAATTTTTTTAGCCACGCGGGGGGAGGAGAAACGGCACCTTTTGGGGGAAGTATACGAGAAAGTTTAGGGGAGAACACTCCCGCTGGTTTATTATCAGCGGCAAGAGGTGGAAGGTGCGTAAATCGATCGTTCCAATTGAAACGGTTTCAAAAGCGTTTTCGAACTTGACTATCAAATTCATCAGAGAAACAGAAATTAATGACACTGTGGATTATAACTAGTACATTTTTTATTTAACAAGGCAACTTTTAAAACTGTTTCTTACAGCACAGTTTTGTTTCATATAAAATCTTTTGTGACTAAAACTTTTGTTTATATGTTTTGAAACACGTATTTATTCGTTTCGCTTTTCAAAAAAACTTTACCTGCTTCAAGATATTTTATTTCTATTCGATTCCAGTGACCTACGATTATACATATAAATTTAGCAAGCATTTGCTGAATAGAATTACGAATGATTTTGTAAATATGTTGACAAAAAAATTTAATTAATAAAAAATTTTAAATTTTCTTTTCTAAATTCTTAACTTAATTAGAGCTGGTAGTAACTATGAAAATGATAAATATTTATCCTTCTGACTTTTAAACTTAGGTTATTGATGTAAAAAAAAAACTATAGCGTTATTATTACATTTATTAAGTTACAGTTATAATTGATCAAATTTAACAAAAATTAAATTAACTATTAACAGAAATTAAATTAAAATTAATTGAAATTCTTTTGCATTATACAGAAAGGCGCATATGCAGCTACTTCTAATAAAATACAAGAAACAAAATTAGAACTTCAAAAATTAAGTTAAAAAGAAAAAATAAAAAAGTAAACAATAATAATGATGACAACAATGGACCTTTATGCGCGCTCAATGCAGCAGCATTAAGTGATTTTATCATCAGAATTTTCCTAAAATTAATCAACAGAAATAATAGTATTTAACAACAGAAATTATCAAATAATTAAAACACAAAAAAGAAAAATTAGTAAGTAATAAATACAATTAAAATGAAAGCAAAAGGAAGAAAAATGGAAAAGAACCTGAATGGCTATACTTCCTCAGAGACCACACGCCATTGTAGTTCTAAACTGGACAAATTTTCTGTATAAAGGAACGACCATAGTCAAAAATTATTCCCTTATGTGGCCTTAATTTATTGAGTTACCATTTAACCGAATCTTTAATTAATAATTACAGTTGTTAATTTTAATTAAAATTAATTTAGAGAATTATTAGTTATTTAATAATTCCCTTATTTTTATAATAATTAATTAACATAAATTATTATTAGTTATATTTATTTTTATATATTTTAACACAAAATTCAATAGTAAAAACGTTATTATTTAAGCAAATTTGGGTAATAATTCCATTTGAATTTCCGGGATGTCCGGTGCAGTTTATTTCCACGACTGCAATTGCGAAAGGCAGCGATGAATAAAAAGTATATGAACGTCGTCATAAAAAAAGGCAAACTACGCCTTGTAAATTTTAATTAAAATTAATATTGGGAATTATTAATTAATTAATAATTCCCTTATTTTTATAATAATTAATTAACATAAATTGTCATTAATTATATTTGTTTATATATATTTTAATACAAAATTCAATAGTGAAAACGTTATTATTTAAGCAAATTTGGGTAATAATTCCATTTGAATTTCGGGGATGTCCGGTGCAGTTTATTTCCACGACTGCAAATGCCAAAGCCAGCGATGAATAAAAAGTATCTGAACGTAGTCATAAAAAAAGGGCAAACTACACCTTGTAAATGTTAATTAAAATAATATTGGGAATTATTAATTAATTAATAATTCCCTTATTTTTATAATAATCTATACTTATAAAAGGCAATGTTTGTGTGTGTGTGTGCGTGTTTGTCTGCGATGTCCAGACGAATCTATCGCACTTACAGCCATGAAATTTGGTACACAGGTAGTCGTAATGGTGACTGAATGCACCTCGAAGCCGAAATTTTAAATTTTAATCTAGAAATTTTTTTATTTAATGTTTTGTGTTGTTTTGGTTGATTTTTCGCACTAATTTCTCAATAGAATGGTTTCAAATAATTGTACGACAAAAATAGATAGACCATCGGAAAGAGCACGCGATTTCCGTTCTAATGAAGTTAGTTTTGAATTCCTAACGCAATTTACTGAATTTTGAGAAATTTTTTAAAAATACCCAGTTTTGGCTTCAAGATGTTACTTTTGATTTTAAATTTGTTGCATCCGACTTTCTAATAACACTATTAATTTCAATTTTTTTCAGCTTATAACTAGAACGGTTCTGTCGGATTTAAAACAAGAATGGTTAAAATATCTATTATCGTTTTTTTTAAATTAATTTTTTTCTGGACCGTTGCGAGTTATTTTTCTCGATCGAGTTCCAAAAGCGGCACTTCTTCCGAACGTTGATGCCAATTTTGATTGGCGGACGCGTAGGATACGTCATGACCTTCACCTGAATGAATTACTTCGATTATTATTTTCGGATTTTATTTATATTTTGCTTGCTGTATAATAATCATTTTCACGTTCCAATTTTGTAATATTGTTTTGGATTAACGTACTCTGTACTGTAGCGTGAAAAAAAATAAGCAGGAAAATCAAAAAAATGTGTATCTTTTGTTTTGATTTTGTTTTCAAAACTTTTTCATGTCATTGTGGGCTGTTCTTTTTTTTTTCATTTTGTTAAAGTCCTGATTCCACGGGCAACGCCGTGCGCGTTCTGCTAGTTAATTAATATAAATTATATTTATCTTAATATTAAATTCAATAGTAAAAACGTTATTATTTAAGTAAATTTGGGTAATAATTCAATTTGAATTTCGAGGGATATCCGGTGGAGCTTATTTCCACGACTGCAATTGCGAAAGGCAGCGATGAATAAAAAGTATCAGTAGTTATAAAAAAAGGGCAAACTACGCCTTGTAGTGCCACTCGAAAGGAGCGTTCAGTGTTCAGCGACAGCAAGCCCCTACCCCCTAACAGGTAAGAAATTTAGGAGAAAGAGCCGAATATACCCAATCGCCGAACCGCCAGCGTACCAGCAGTTCGGCGGACAACCTCAACCGCACTTCAGAGAAAGCGGGAGTCTTGAAGAGAAATAGAGAGAATCGACACTCTTCTGACCAGATCGGCTAAACGAAAGCGATCATGGCCCGATGTGCCTGAAACCTTCGCTCCCGCAGTTCAATATGTTTGCTCCATATATATAATTACGTTTCCTCTGAGTATTAAAGTAGTGGTATACTTTCTCACAGTATTTGAGATTTTGTTACACCGGTTTGTATATAGTTTTTCTGTAAAGGATTTAAAACGTTACATTAATGGACACGTTATCGTTTTGTGATTTCCAATCTTCAAACTAAAAATCACATAAATCCGTTCTTCATTTGCGTCTTGACTTGACGAAGATTTAAGTATTAAGTGCCAGTGTCGAAGTACTTCAACTCAGCTTGAGTGCTCTTTAAAAATTCCTTGGTAAGAGAAATTTATTAAATTTGCTGAAAGCAATTCTGAGAGTAGCTTGGAAAGATTTCACAGCAGTGGTCTCAATTAAAACGTATATTATTTAATTGTAATTATTTTATTCTAATGATACTAAATAATATCAGCATCGATTTTCACCTGCTTCGCATTGCTTTTTAAATATCGTTGTAGTTAGGAAATAAAAGTGAACCTATTTCGACAAATAACAAAAGAGATCGTCAAAAAGAAAATCAGCTCCTTTATTTTCAGTAACATTTCCCAAATGAACAGTGCTGTAGATAGGGATATTGCTATACTTGATAGAGGTTCTAAGAAATATTCCTCTAACCTTCGTTGCTTAGCTCTAAAAAAAATATATGACACTTCGCATATATTTTATTCATATTATTCATTCCAAAGGCCTACGTTCGGTATCTCTTTATCTACTTTCTTAACAAAGAAAGAAAATGAATATTTTTCTACATTCTTATGGAAGAGTGGCACTGCAGTCGTCTCAAAACACTACAATTCTCGGTCACTGTAAAAAGCGCACTTTATAAGTAGTTGTTTACTGCCCTCTCTTGGCAAATTTTGAAACCTTCGAAACAATGACTTCAATCACACATTTTCATGGTTTATTAGAACAAGCTGGTCGCCGAAGGCTGCTAGTAGTTGTATAAAATAGCAATAAATACTCCATAATTAACAATAATTCTTCTTAGTTAAGTTTGCTTATGGTTTTTGTTGTATATACATTGTTATGTTTAAATTTAACAATACACATAAGAGGAATTAAGTATTTAAATATAATTTCATTTACTGTAGATCTGTAAATTGCACTTCAAATCAAATGATACTGACAATGAATCGAATATATTTGATAGAAAGTCGAGAAAAATAGTAACTGCAGTTATAGTTCACTTTCTTATATGCAACATAAAATAGGCAAAATCCGGAAATAAAAACATAAGAAAGACGCAATTCGGTTCTGCGCCGTATATTTTTCGTGAGAACCTCGGGATAAAATCATAAAACAAGAGTTTCGTATTAATTTGTAATTTAATTATCAATCTCTTTAGTACAATAGTTACACAGAGTAATATAATGGTTACAGAATAGATAAATAACAAGCTACCACGAGCCCTTTCTACATGCGATAAAGTTGTGATTTATATATTCTGTAACCATTATACTACTCTGTGTAAATATTGTATTAAAGAGAATGATAATTAAATTACATATTAATACGAAACACTTGTTTTATGATTTTATCCCGACGTTTTCACGAAAAATATACGGTGCGGACCCGAACTGAGCCTTCCTTATGTTTTAATTAGAGTAGCTTTTGATGGCGCAATCTGTGAACAGTATATAGAACTACATTTCGCATATACGCAGTAAAACATTATTTACTACAAATGCTCATATTTCCCGTAATATTCAAATTTTTGAATGCAAATTTTAATACAATGTTTCTTTTACGTATTGTATATTTCTATTACGTATTCTTAACTGTAACTTCGGTACAATTCGAAAGAAAACTCTACATGTTATAATGATGATGATGTATATGAAGCTAATGTGTCAAATACAAAAGCTCCTCCGATCTT
This sequence comes from Araneus ventricosus, assembly GCA_013235015.1. Taxonomy (NCBI): domain Eukaryota; kingdom Metazoa; phylum Arthropoda; class Arachnida; order Araneae; family Araneidae; genus Araneus; species Araneus ventricosus. Next base: position 64,620 of record BGPR01006969.1, read on the forward strand.
GCCGAAGCCGTACGGAATTTTATAAATGTAGTCCACTCAGCACAAATGCAGTCAACTCCTTTTCCAGAACCACTGAAGTGTTTGTGTAGGTCTGAGTTTTCACCGCCACTGTATAACAAATAAAGCAATTATAATATAGCAAATAAAACAAAATGAACGCAGGAAAAGTTCCGTACCAACTCAGGAAGTCAAACGTGAAGACATGAGCATTTTAAGGATGTCAATAGAGCCTTTTTTGAAAGGCGAATAAAATACCAAATCAGAAATATCTTTTTGAAGCCAGCTTTTTGGCAAACCGTCTCTTTCTTTTCCCCAAATTTTACATTTTAATAAAATGTGTTCAATAGTCTCAAGTTGTTCATCACATGGACAGCCTCCTTCTTTGTTGAATAGTCTCTTTTGATGCTCACCAAACACTCCGTGACTTGTCAACATTTGTTTATAGTAGAAGTCACCGTATAGCCTACCTGCATGTTATAATTAAAAAAAATGCAGAGTTTGAAATTTTCAATTTAATACCGATATTTACTTATATTCCGATAAATATTTTTATTGTTCACTGTGGGTTCAAGTAATACTCCTCAAGATCTTTAAAATGACACCAGAATCAACCTCCTGTCTAAACGCGTTTCCACGCTACACTTATTTATAACCTTAAATAAAACTAATTCATAACATTGATGCGCATGCGCACATTGGTACTGGTACATCGCACACTGGTACGATGACGTCGCAGGCAAAACAAATACTATGCGATTCAAATCTGACGTTATTTTTTTACAGAAGAAAGTTCGACCGACTATCAATGTAACGAGCAGAAAAGCGTTTTCACATTTAAAAAATGAAACTAGAATAACAGTACCTAGAAAAAGCTCTCCAGAAAAGTATGATAGAAAAGAAGTATGACGAATCTAGAGAATTTAAAAATCTGGAAGAATTCAATCAGTGCATTTCATTAGTAAACGTGAAAAATTTCTAGAATATTATTTATAAAGGAAAAAAAAATTGTTTACAAACATAGATTTCAATTCCGCTTCCGAAATTACATTATCTGCTGTAATAAACGATTCATTAGCGGTGTCAGTTTTTCTTGGAAAATCAAGCCTCTCGTATATTCCTAATATTAGTTGATTTCCAACAAAAGTTAATAATATAAATAATTTATGCGAAGTATTAGAACGATTGTCAAAAATGCAGAAAAATAAAAAATTGTGGAATTCCGATATTATTTCCTAAGTATATAGTTTTTTGGCAAATTTAAATGTAACCAAAAATTTAATCACTCGAATTGCAGTTATTAAAGAGTAATTTGTATTACGAATTCAGATTATTCTGAAGTGAAATATTTGCAAACTTTCTTAACATATGAAAATGAACTCAACTGTTAAACTTCTCTATTTCAGAGTTTAAGTAGAGGAAATCTTCTATATCCCCCAAAATGAACTGTGAATATAGTTTTATATTAATATGTTATTACGCAGAAATTATATACTGCAATTAAAGAAGATTTTTTGAAATTTAAATAATCAAAGACATTTATCTACTGAAATAAATTTTAAACATTTGGGTAACTGCATGACTACGGTGAATGCATTTCAGGACACAAACCACTAAAGTTTATAAAATGGTAATTGGTTTTATAACTGGAAAAGAATAAAAAACTTGCAAAATTAGTTTGAATAACATTTTCCACAGTACTTCCTGAATGTTAATTTTGTTGCTTACTTTGAACTGATAGCAGAGCAAATATTTTTAAAATCAGTAATTTTAAAATTCAATATCAACTTTTCAACAAGCGCTGCGATCGTTGTCGTTCTAGTCGAATGAAATTCTCATCGAACAATTGCCAGTTACCGCATTGGTAGCAGCGTTTTAAAGAGATTTAACTCAACAATTAAGCAGAAAATAAAGAAATTGAAATTTATATACAGCAATTGCGTATATTTAAAAAGTGGTAATAAAAATACATCCACTAATGTTCCAATTTTTTTTTATTGTGAATCAGCTTTTCGAGATTTTGAGTTCTGAATTCCACATCTTTGAAAGGTTAATTATTTTCTTTGATAAGACTTGCTTATTTTTTTATGTTTTTTTCCTTTTACACTTTTTTTCGAAAATTCTTGACCAATGAGGGAGGGTCAGCTTCTATTGCCGACAGGAAAGTAAAAGGTTAGTGACGTAATGCAAGTCAATTACCCTAGTACAAAAATATTGCATTATGCAACAATTTCATTAAACCATACCAAGTGTTACCATAACATCATAATGACCTATAAGTCGACTAAAAATGGATAGGAAAAGGAGTAAAGAGAAGAAAATGAACATTTAATTTACATGAGTTAAAGTTTGGTAAAGTCGCTTTTTCGCGCTATATGAGATAAAGACAGCCAGAAAGAGGGGTTGAAGGGCCTGGAAGAGTTCTTTGGAATTTATGATGAGGCACAAATAATTTTTTCTTGAGGCAAGAAACAGCTGAAGAGAATTGTCGACCATTGAACAAGGAGAACAAATTCGCTTGAAGAACGATAATCCATTTCAACCCGGTGTAGGGGAAGTAATCTGCGTGAAGTGAATTCGCGAAACCTCTGGGTCCGAAGCGTCAAGAGCGATTAATTAGATTAGGAAATAATTCCACACTTCGACTACGGCTTCGTCTTAAAGCAGCAAGATATTTTGCAGTCGTTTTCACCCAAATCCCTTGAAGTGGTGCTGCAGTCGTTCAAGAATTAGTATATTGAAATCCTCAACAACTTTCCTTCTGATATGCCACACACAGAGAGTGGTGGTGACGTATTTTATAATTTTTTTTAACCGTTCGCGGATAAATATTGTCAGTTAAATTCAAATTTATACACTGAAATTAAATTTCTAAAAGAGTGATATTTTAAATGCCTACAATAATTTGTTTTTTTCTTGATATGAGATTTTTTTTTGAAATTTGTCTTATTTTCACATTTTTTGGAAAATTAATTATTTCCTTTGACAAGACTGGCTTATTTTGGAATGTTTTTGAAGTCAAACTTTCTTTTTTTGAACTTCTTGACCGATGAGGGAGGAGTGTTTTTGAAAACATTTAAACTCGGGGTCTTTCATCATCCGTTTCTGCCTGGAGAGTAAAAGGTTAGTGACATAATAAAACCTCAGTCCCCTTAATACAAATATAGGAACAGCTTCATTAAACCATATAAAGTGTTACTGTAACATCATTACGACGGCTCGACTTAAGAACATGGTGCGGTCCGCCAACTTGAATTTTTTTCCCTCGCTAAATTGATTTCTCCCCAAAAATGGTAACCTTCTTCATTTTGTTGGCAACCCTAAAACTTTGTCAGAATTTCTAATTTGTGCCAGAATTTGAGAAAATTCATGCTAAATTTCATACAATTTTATGTACTATTTCCAATTTTATGTACTATTTACATTTTTTGCCATGGCTGTCATTAGAATTGCCGCCATCTTGAAACCATCCAAGATGGCGGATATTTGGCGACTTTTTGTATGGTTGTCGCAATTTACCAGTTTGGCGAGAAACCGCACCATGGACTTTTAAGTCAATTGAGGAGGGATACGAAATGCGGCAGAGAAGAAAAGGAACAAATAATTTATATGAGTAAAGTTTGGCAAAATCGCTCTTTCACGGAATGCGATTAAGACAGTCGGAAAGAGGGGGTAAAGGGCATGGAATTGAGGGTGCAGTTACCATTGTAACTAATTACAGCAGAAAGCCTCCGAGAGCACATGCAGTTTCCTTAAGAAGGTATTTTAGCTTCCGTGAGTGCAGTTGTGCCTGTGATATCATTACAATTTGCTTAACCTCTTCCAGAAGAGCCATTCGATCTCTGAAATAGTCTACCATTACTTTCGTTTTAGCGATTGCACGTCGTACGAATTCCTGTCCTCGTCCTTTATACCCTGTGTCCTAAATACAAAATACCATTGGATAAGATATGTGTAATTAGTACTCAAGAGGTGCAATTAAGGTATTGTTTTTCTCACTTTTATGATAAATGTTTAATTTTAAAATCCAATTACTGATTTCTATACTATTTAGTAGTATACTAGAGCTATTTAAAAAAAAACTTTAAAATTAATACCTTTAAATGAATTTGCATTAAATTTGTAATAATCAACGTTGTTTAGTAAAATATCGATTATACGTCTCGTAAGTCACTTTCGAAACGTATAAACAGCTCTTTACTGTATTCAATTGAGTGTTTCTCGTCCATTGTTGAACGCTAGGGTATTAACCTAATGGATTTTACAATTTTTTTTAAATCTGAAAACGAAGTTTCTAAGATAGAAAGGTTACTCGTCCAAAGATTATGGTTGCTACGTTCCTATTCTTTTTATCAGCGTGTTTTAATTTAGCTAACATGGTGCAAGACATAAAATGTGCTGCACCGTTTTCATATTGAGATTAAATACGTATTTTGGATGAAGAATAAGAAAGTGAAAATGGTGTCGACGACGTACAACTACATGTCAGATGACACTTGCAATTCACTTCATTAAGGACTTTCATGCAGACACTTAACAGAACAGGTGCAAAACTACTAAAAGAACATGAGTTAAATTTCTATCACAATTGGAGTTTAAAATTTCTTTGTTGAGGGAACCATGATTATCAAATTTTGAATAGCGGATCCAATTGAAATTATATTCCCGACGAACAAGCTAGTCGTCGAAAGCGGCTAGTATACTGCTGCAAGTTTGCTCTCAGTAGAGTTACGTTTGCACCAGTGTCCACCAGCGTCAAAAACGGAATACCACAGATAGATCCTTCCAAGTAGAGTCCATTTTCCCCTCCGCTAAGTGTGGAAACTTTAAGCCCTTCTTCAGGGGCTTTCTTCAAGAAAGGCCGCCTTCGCCTTGCATGATGGCTGTAGGTTGGTTTTCATGCATAGCCGTAATTTACTTGGCAATCTCTCTGTACGTGCCCCTTTTTATTGCACTTCCAACAAATCACGGTCGGATTTCGTCGAGGCGCATTTTTCTTCCCAGCAGCAAAGCTGTCCACTAATTTTTCCAAAGAACTCATCAGAGATTCAAATTTATTACCGTTTTCAAAGCCGGTATTTTCCTCCAACTTTATTGACCTTGAGTGCCTGAGCAGATTCCAAATCCGTAAAGTCCATAAACCTCATTGAAAGCTGGGTGACTTCGTCTCCGATGGCATCGATGAAAATCTGGACTGCTAAGCTCTCCCGAACATCCAGCGGGTACTCGGCGTAGGCCAGGCTCATGACAAAAACTCAGGAAAAGTGTATTAAAAAGGAATGCATTTCTTTTTACCGTCATATTAACCTTAAAAATATTTTAATTATCAAAAAAAATTATAAAATTATATTTCTTATATTCCTTATGCATAAATTATATTCATTTATTAATTACGTCCTTTTCCAATCTGAGCAATTTAATAATTACCAAAATGCAATAAATCATTATTTTGTTACACGAATTTTGTTGCAAGGCCCCGCAAATGAAATTTGAACCAGGCCCCACTTTTGTTTGGGCCGGCCCTGCATATAATCACATACAGTTGTGAAATACAGTCTAATTATGGAGAAAAAGACCTCTTTTTCATCAGGCTTCAAAGTTTCAACAATTTTAGAAGCAGAATAACTAATCACTAAATTAGAATCACTCTTTTGATTATCTTTTTCTTTATAATTGATGTCAAGTAAATTTTTATCTGATTTAACAATGGATGGCAAAAGGAACTTTGAAAAAAATGTTTTCAGCATATCCAGTATCAATTTACGTAAAATATTCGAGTAAATACCGGGTGTAGTTGACTGCAGTTCGGTATTTGCAATTTCGAACAAAGGCAGGGTGTTTAACAAGAAAAAGCACACCGCTTTATTAAAATCTGATGAAATAAATAAAAACAATCTTTCTTCACGTGAGATAATCCCACGAGTTTCTGAATTTGAATTCTTTACTTCATGTGATAATTTTATTTTTTAAAGTTTTGATACCTTCGATTCAGATGAAGCAAATGAAACTGTATTATTCCTTTTGTTTGAAAAGCAGGTTTTCTCTTTGGACGCTATATGTTTTTTTCTTCTGAACTTCTGGCGCAGATGATGCAATCGTATTTGAACTCCTTTCACCTGAACATGTTTTCTCCTTGGGTACGAAATTTTTTTCTTTCCCAACTTCAGACCTAGACGAGCTTAAATAGGACTGATTTAATTTGGGGAATTTGTAGTCCCTCAATCCACTAGCGCTGCTACTGCTACTGCCTTTTTTGTGAATTTCTGCTTTTAAAAAGGATGTAATAGATTCCATTGTGCAAATAATCTTGCTAAACAACGACTTAACGAAAGCCAAAGTGTGCACACGTGCTTTAAAATTCTTCTACTTTCAGCATCGTGCGTGAATTGAAATATTTTTCATTTTTCTTTTCGTTTAGAGTTTTTCTCCAGATAAAAATATATATCAATGAGAAAGTCTTCAATATTTGTAGGGAAACGGGATGCAACCTCTCATCTGCTAAATCGATTAGGTGACATGGACAACTAAATGCTTAATTTCATTTCATAAAATGCCTGCAACACCAAACTTTTTTTATATCATTGCTGGTGCATTATCTACACTTAATGTCAAACAATTTTCTAATGGAATATTGTTAGACTTCAATTCATTTAATATCAGATTGGCAATATTAACTCTTGTGCTGTCACCTTCTAATGCTTGAGTTGACAACAAACTTGATTCAAATTTTGGAGTTTCTTCATTGTGGAATGTCACCAGCAGTGGATATAATTTAAAATCAACTTTATTTGTACCATCAGCAGCAATGGAAAACGGCACTTTCTTGAATGTAGAAATCATAGCATTCTTTTCAATTTTTTCCATTTCTGCAATGATTGCTAAGATTTTTGTACGTGCACAGCCATACTTTTTTCCGGTCTCGCTGTCCGGAAACATTTTCCGGAACAACGGTCCAGAATGATCAGCACATACAATTGGAAGGTTGTGTTCCACAATAAATGCAGTTAATAATGATTCTGCTTGAACAGCGGCGTACCTACATAAAATGGCGCCCAGGGCAAATATCAAAATTGCATCCTCTCCCTTCTTTATCTTTTGAAGGGTGATTCTAAATTTTTTCTGAAACTTATTTTTTAGTAAGAGAGGGCTCTCGGTGTTCTTAAAAGTAAAACGGACCTAGCTTTCAAATCTCAGAAATCCAATATCACGCTCCTTAATAGTTTTTGGAAATACAGGAATGAGCTATTTTGGCTTCGTAAAATCCACCTACAAATGATTTTCTTCCCAGTTATATTCAGGGCCGGCCCGAAGGGGTTTCGAACGGTGCGAGCGCACTAGGCCCCGCGCCGCTAACAGATTTTGCAAAACGAAAATTAATTGCATTGGTATATTTAGCAAAATCAAAATTTACCCTCAAATTTTGCCTCCTGGATGCAATATTACAGATATTTTTTTGTTATTTTTGCTTAAAGTTTAACTTAAAATTTATTATTATTTTTCTAATTGATTGTTTTTAAGCTATATTTGGCGTAATGCAAGCTTCTTACAGAAAAGCTTCCCAATTATTATTTTGAATCCATTTCGAATAAAGTCCTTAGCCCTTGAAAAAATGGAATAGAATGTAGAATGGATTTCTTGTTTGTTTTTTTCGATTACCTATGAGTTTATCTTTTTTTTTTGGGCTTTCTTTGAATTATATTGATTTCCATTACAAATATCACAATGTTTATTTAAAAACAATTTATTATAATTGCATCCAAGTTTTGCTTCTGTTCCAAAATTAGATTGACTTTACCAATTACCGTCGCATCTGCGAAAGGATATTTCTCAAGATTAAAAATGATAAAAAATTACTTGAGATCTAGCATTAGTAAAAGACGATTGATTTGCCTATCTATGGAATCCGTATTAACCAAAAAAATTAAATCATGATGATATTATTAACGAATTTGCTACAAAACATGTAAAGAAATGAAACTAAAATCAAATATTGTAAACTTATTCTGATATGTCGCATACCAAATTGTATTTATGAAGCAATTGTTTTTATTTTATTTATTAACGCTTTTTTGTGTGATTGAAATATTAATTTTATAAAATAATCATTATCATTTTCACGTATTCGTTTAGTCTTTACTATACCAAATTGTGCATTGTAATGAAAAGCAAAAAAACTATTCTCTTGCACGAAATTTTTTACAAGGCCCCGCAAATCAAATTTGCCAATTGCAAATTTGATTTGCGGGTATTTTCCCCCCGCTTTTGTTCGGGCCGGCTCTGGTTATCTCTTCCCATTTAAAGAGGTTTTCACATTTTTTTTTTCCATTTAAATTTTGAAATGGAATTTGAATCGTAATGAAGTTTTTCAGTCTCTCTAACTTCCTTGTATTCTTCTTCATTGTGTTAGATCCAGCAAACTTATAGCATACAATCAGTAACAAATAAATCAATTCATGTTTGAGTGTATTTGAAAGTAGCTAAATATCACCATTCAAAAATAAGGTGAAAGTATGAGATAAATATGCTAATTGCTGGCAGCAAAGTGGAATTTTATAAATTTAGATTTACTCACTCTAATCAGTGTAAAATTGAAATTCACAAAAATCGCCATAAGGAAATTCAAGTACGTTTATAATTAAAGTAAAAAAGAACTAAAGTACTATAATAAACTAAAATAAGAAATAATTTAATAATTTTAAAAAAATTCAGATTTAACGAATTTTGCTACAAAGGGGGAGGGAAAAGCAATCTGAGGGCAAAGTTTTAAGCCTTTTTGTTGGAACACTACTGATAAGATCATGCTTTTAAATGTGGAAGGTTTCATAGTCAAAGACATCATTCCAAACTTTATCGAGTCGATAGCTTAAACTCAAGATTTTAATTTAAAATTAAAGCATTAAAATTGAAGTGATTTGTTTAAAATTTAAATTTGAAAAGATTTTGGAAAATGTATCTTTTTGCATTCTCATTATTGAAATAAATGAAAAGATATACATTATTGGCATCATATTCCAAAAGAACTTCGTGAATGGGCACGATAATATCATTTTTGAAAATTATTTATTGTCATGATCATGAAAATAACCTTCGAAATTACTTTTTACAGCAATACACAAAAGAAAGAAAGTACAAGGAAGAAGCTTTGTTACCTTATTTGAGAATCATTTTATTGGAAAGCGTCTGCTGTAAAAGTAGTAGAATGTTTGATATATATACTTCACACACACACACACACAATTTGAATTTTAAATATTACTTTCTTTTTTAATTCTATTGCATTTTAAATGTAAATTATTTTAGAAAAAATCTTGCTATTTAAGGAAAATTTATTAAAAGACATACTTTTCAATTTCAATTTAAGGTTTTGTTGCAAGTCATCAAATCTCCGAAAATGTTAAATTTCCCATCATCAAGGCCTCGAATCACCCACTCCAGTTTGAAAGCAATGTCACTTTCTCCAAGAGATTTCACATAAAAAAACATACAAAGCTTTCGTTCTAAAATGCTTGAACATGTAATAATATTAGAATTACAAACACACGCAAAAAGTGACTTCCATATTTAAGTAATTATTTTAGGTTGAGTAGTGGTATAGTAGTAGAGAAGTCTTGATTAAATATGACTATTTACAAAGGAACCAACATAATCATAGTTCTAAAACGTCAAAGTTCCATGAGAATTTAGTCCAGAAAGACTAGTAATTATCGGATGGATAATTATGGACAAATTCTTTACAATTGAGACCGATCACAACCCTCAATGGCTGAACCAAATGCTGGATCAAATCCGAGGTTGATGAGATGGTCCCTGGAATTACAACCCTTCAATATAGGTGATACATAAAACATTCGACGTTGACGCCTAGCCGAAGTGAACTAGAACTAAGAGTACGAATTAAAAGGGCAGATAGTTTTCCAGTAAGTTGTATATAAAATGTAGGTTTTAAGAAAGGAAATGCCAAATTTTAAAAGTGTTAATTAGAGATGAAGTTAAATTAGATATCGGAAAGATAAAATTTAAATTTGGTAAAAGTGAATATGCTCTGTTAGTAGTATCAACAAGCATGTGTAAACAGAGAATTTTTTTCAAAAACTCGTTCTCACCAAAGGGGAGGTTGTAATGTTTCATTCCGCGAGCTTAACTCCCAAGTGAGAAAAGAGGCCAACTTTTGATATTGGCTGGCGGTAAAATACAGGAGAGTTGCACCTGGACATCGCTAACGAGACGGGCGCAAGGAAAAGGACTTCACACAGAGGGCCGCCACAATGTCGAGGAATAAATCACTGTCAGCGCGCACATTAGCGGTACCTTTTGGTGATTCTGAATAGGCCGGTGGTGACGAGAAACTGCTATTTCCTAGAATAGAGGTGGACCACTAGGAAGGTGACATTGTTGGACAACCAAAGTACATTATCCAATGCAGGGAAAGAGAGGAGTTTCACCACTTCAATTACCCCAAAGGAGTGGAATAAAAACTGATGTTCGAGGAGAAAAGGAATTCTTGGGAAACCCGAACGAGTTTCTGTGGCTCCGAGTACCGTAAAGCTAAAATATGGATTGAGTCCTGACTGAAATCGGACTTGCAGACAAACCCCAAGGAATCGGCATCCTGACCTCAGCGCCCAAGGAACTTGCGGGC